>JARHVA010001105.1:145000-287500 GCA_037957365.1 Torreya grandis | reverse complement strand
ATGATATTTAAAGGGTTCTTCACATATTTTCCTTCAATATAAGCCAAATTATAAGCCCGTGTGCCTAACTTCTCTTTAATCACAAATGGTTCAAACCAATTTGGTTTGAACTTGCCTTTATTTTCTTTATTTGCATTGGTATTATTTTGATAATATTTTAGCACCAAGTCACTAATTTTAAATTATCAATTTTTAATATTATTTTTGTATGCCTTCTTAATGTGATTTTTATATAATTTTATATGCTCAAAATTAGTATGAATTTACTGTATAACATTTCTAGCTAATCCAATCACTTTTCCTAATACTTACTATCCTTCATGATGTCATTTAGAGAAACGTACAAGGATGGTATCTCTAGCTCTAAAGGCAATACACCTTTTATTTCAAAGATAAGAGAATAAGGAATAAAACATTTATTCATGTGAAAACATGTGTAATGGGCCCATAAGGCATAAATAATCTAATTACACCAATCCTCACCATGTTCTACGACTATTTGAATTAGTATTTTACCAATTATCTTTTTCATCACATATGCTTTCTCATTTCTTTGTCTAGAATAAAGAGTGGAGAATGTATGGAAGATATTTTTTTTGGAATAGAAAAATTAATATTTGTATTTTTGTATGATAATCCATTATTTGTTATGATATCTAATGGGAGACCAAATCACAACATGGTATTTTTCATTGAAAACTTGCATATGTCCTCCCCTATAGTTGATTGCAATGGTAATGCCTCAACTAATTTTTTAAAATATTATATAGCTATAATTATTAGTTTGTGACCCTTTAATGATTATGGATTTATTTTTTCAAATAAGTCAAACCACCAAAGAGAAAATGGCTATGTTGATATAATAGATTATAATTCTAGTGAAGGTTCATAATTAAAATTGTTGTATCTCTAGCATTATACACATAGATTTATGTGTTCTTGGAATTCATGTTCCATTATATGTTAATATTAAACCATCCTTAATAATTTATAAGACATTGATTTCCCCTAAAACATATTCTAAATCTATCTTAGCATTTTCATGAATAAGACATTGAATTAAATGTCAATACAATGGTATTTTGAATAGAGTCCCATCGATTATAAAGAAAATATCAATAAATGAGAGTAATGGGGTCTATTGCTCATTTATATTCAAAAATTTAAAAATAATTAAAAGCAAATCCAAAAGGCTAGGATAGTAATTTGAAGATGAAATAACATCTCATAATAAATTTCTAACCAAAAATATTAAACTCCTTAACAAGGCTTGAAAGCAAAGCATTAGAGTTTATACCCAAAAGAAGTCATAAGGATTAATTTAATTTGAATATGATACCACCATCTCATAATAACTAACCAAAAGAACATTAACAAGTTAAATAAAAAACCCAACTACTACAAAATAAGTAGAAGTGATAGAAAAAACTAAAAATGTTACTATAAGCACTAATATTTAGAACCAATTGTTCTTTCATAACCATTTCCATGCATCCTTATCTTTAACAAAAAAATAATGTGGGAATAAAAACTTAAAGTCTAGTTTGCTCTAGTGAAATGTACCACAAAAAATCCTTTTCATAAACTGAACTAAAGTATAAAAGACAAATTTTAGGAAAATCTTGAGGGAAATGAAAACCTTTTTTACAATCCACATCTTGACATTTAAAAAAAAATTGAACATTAGTATCTTCCATCTAAAAACAAGACTTTTGCAGCAAAAGAAAAGGTAGGTAGAAGATGCTTTTTCAATAAAACTAAATACATATTATTTAAACAAATTCAACTACATTTGCCCTAAACCATTTGATAATAGAATGAAATAAATACCCTACCATTCATTAAAATAATAACTAAAGATTGGAGATATGGGGTGCTAATCCACTCTTTTATTGGCTAACAAGTTTGTAGCCTAATTAGATTTCCTAAAGTAATGTTAAAAATAAATACGAGATAATTATTGTGATATCTCATAGAATAAGAGAAGGATCAAAATAACCTAGAAGGAACCCAAATTATGTCATCTAGAAGAAGTAAACTACTAATGAAATAGCCAAGGGTTGTCAAAAAACCCATAAAAACTATTTCACTAGACAAAATCAATGAAGTTTATTTCTTGGAATGTAAGGGGAATGAATAACCCTAGGAAATAGAAATTGGTTAGAAACTTGATAAAAAAAATAGTAAAATTATAATTATATTATAAGAAACCAAAATGTCAAATGAACTTTTTTATAAATGTAGTAACACAATATGGAAAGAATCAAATTCTATCTATAGGAGTTTGAATGGTGCTTTTGGAGGTATTGCTACATTATGGAATACTTAGGACTTAGAAGGATACATCCTTGTTAAGAGTAATTATCATATGGATATACTCTTAAAAAAATATATCAAATTAATAGTGGATCATATCAAACATTTATGCTCCTAATTCTAGGTTGGCTAGGAAAAAGCTTTGGGAGGACCTGATAGTTTTCAAGAAATTTAGCAGCCATTGGAAATGGTTACTAGTAAGGGATTTAAACTCCACTCTATAACCAATGGAAAATAAATGGGTCCTTCTAGACTTATTAAATATCATTATATATCTCAATGAATTCATTATGGAAGATGGACTTATGGATGTCAACCTCAAAGGAAATCCTTTTAACTAGATGAATAAAAGGATGGGAAAGTATCTGATACAAGTTAGACTAGATAGGTGTCTAGTCTCCCTATGTTGGGATCTTCATTACAACATCTCTTTATACTCTCTCCCTAGAATCAGCTCAAATTACAACCCTATCCTCTTTGAAGGAAATATTATCCCTAGAATGAAAAATATTTCATTTAGATTCAAATCTATATGGATACACCACCCATATCTTCAAGAAGACATAAATACTTAGTGGTAGGAACCATTTTCAAGAATTGACATGTTCATCCTAGTTAAGAAACTCAATCACCTAAAATCAAAATTGAAAATTTGGAATAGGGGGGTTTTCTTCAATATCTTCACCCAAAAGAAAAAAATTGAAGAAGAGCTCAGAAATATTGAGATCTAATCCTCTTTGTATGGTAATGATAAACAATCTTATGCCTTATAGAAAGACCTTATCAACTCCTATCATAACCTTAAAGCTAAATAAGAATATTTTTAGAAACAAAAGTCTATATGCCTATGGCTCAAGGAGGGTGACATAAACACAAAGATTTTCCTTTAGAAATAATTTAGGAACATGAATTAAAATTTGATCTCATAACTCCTACAAGATGATGGAAGGAAATGTATGAACCCATAGGACATTGATGGCCATATTATCTAATAATTTTGAGACCTTCTCAAATAAAGTGGTTCCCTAGAGTACCATTTAGAGGAAAATATGCTTTTTAACATCCCAAGTCTTATTTCTCATGTAAAAAAAACATCACTCCTAAAGCCCCCCTCAGTGGAAGACATAAAGGCTATGGTGTATTTAATATAATGGGGTAAGACCTCAGGCTTGAATGGATTCCCTCCCATTTTTAAAAAATTCTAGGACATCATTCACATGGAATTGAAATTAGTTATTTTATAATTCTTTAGATAAGGTACAATTCTAAAATAATTAAATGATACTTTCCTCATGCTTATTCCAAAAAATCCCAAAGAAAATCAACTCAAATACTTCAATCCAATAAGCCTATGTTTTATGGATTATAATTTTTTTTGCTAACACTGGGCAGAAGAATCTAACCCATCCTAAAAAGAATCATAGAAGAACACCAAGGAACTTTTGTTTCTAATCACAAAATCATAGATGGGGTAATCATTATCCATGAGGCTATCCACTCCACCCATCTAAATAATAATCATAGAATGTTCATTAAACTTGACATGAACAAAGCCTATGATAGAGTCTCTTGGATATTTCTAGATAAAATTTTAGATAAATTTGGCTTTAAAACCTCCTTTCAAAGCATCATTCAGAGCTTCATTTCCACCCCAAGGTTTCTGGTTCTTGTCAATGGGGTCCCAAACGGCTTCTTCTTGGCTAGCCTAGGTCTAAGACAAGGGGACCCTCTATCCCCTTATCTTTTTTTAATCCATTATAAATTACTGGGAAGATCCATGACTATGACTATAAATACATGCATAGCCAAAGGAATCAAAGTAGTTTAAGGCACCAAACCAGTCTCTCATGAATAATTTGATGATGACACCTTCTTAATTTAAGAAGATACATTAGAAGAAGCTCAAAAATTTAAAAGGATACTTATAGACTATGCTAAAGTGTCTAACCAGAGTATCAAATTCAATAAAAGCTTAGATTTATTCATTAACACCAAGAAAACCTTCAAAATAAGTTGGCTAATATCCTTGACTATCATATAGGGAAGTTTCCATCCACCCACTTGGGACTTATTATTTTCATTAGAAAATTAAAAGATGAATACTAGAACCCTTTGGTGGATAGAATTCAAAAGAAACTCACTGGATAGAAAGTTCATCTCCTTACTTAGGCTGGCAAGCTCTAATCACTTAAGAGCACTATACATAGTATCCCAATATATTGTATATCTCTTTTCAAAATTCAAAACAAAATTGTAGATAAAATTGAGTAGATTTAGTGCAATTTCTTGTGGAAAGGGATAGAAGAAATGTTTAGGTTCCCATTGGTTCATTTGGATAATTCTTATCTCCTTAAATATAATGGTGGATTAGGCCTCTAAAAAATAAGAGACATGAACAAAGCTCTCCTTGCCAAAATTGGTTGGAAAATAATGGAAGAAGATAAATAATGGACACATATATTTAAGGCCAAATACATAGTGGGTACTAAAAAAGATAGATTTATTTGGGAGGAAGGCCTGATGGATGACTCAACATTATAAAAAGTGATCTCTAATGGAAAGAATCTCTTAAAAAAAGGCTATAGATAGCAAATAGGCAATAGGGAATCAATAGATTTTTTGGATGATACTTGGTTATCCCAAACCCCACTTAGTTTGTAACACCCATGGACCAATCTTTCTATAATATTTAGAGCTAAATAGGGCAAAAAATTTAAATACTACTGGGATGTTTCCAATGGATCCCCTCAATTCAAATTTATTAATCGTAATAACATCACTAATGAGGAATCCCAAGTTTTTCTTAAGCTCAACTCTAAACTCTAACAAATACACATCCCCTAATTTCCTAATGAGGATTCTATTCTTTGGTTTGCTAAGGATAGTGGGTCTTACTCAGTGAAGTTGGGATATTTGGTTGAGCTTGATCTAGAGGATCAATGGGTTCTCTGGCTCCCACTCTGGATTAAACATTTGATGTTGAAAATCAACATATTTTTTTGGCTGATAGCCTAGAATTGGATACTCACCACAAACAATATTATCAAGTGGGGCCTAAAAATCCTCAATCATTTTTTGCTCTACTTATCCTCTATTGAGTCTATTTACCACCTATTTTTAGATTTACCCCTTAGTCTCTCAGTGTTATATCATCTACTCAATTAGTTCCTAGTTTCCTGGGTTTACCTAAGCTCCATTTAAAATCTCATTTAACAATGAAAACCCCTTTGGTCACTATCATCTCTTTATTTCCTATGGTTCTTCACCCTCCTTAAATTTTTTGGGTCTATTTAGAAGGCTAGAAATGATCATATTTTTGAAAATTAGAGTTCTTCACCTAGGTTGATATTTAAGCAATCATGTTCCTCTATCTCAGAGAATTAAAAGGATTTCACCCCCAAAGATAAGGTTAGGTGTTCCCTGATTGAATCCTCTATCATTAACTCATGGAACATTTCTCAAGTGGTGGAAACACCACTCTTTGCACTATCGTATTGAGATATCAAGTGGTCTAGCACCCCTCTTAGATGGTTCAAGCTCAATTTTGATGGTGCTTCAAAAGGAAATCTATGTTTGGTAGGGGGAAGGCATGACCCAAGATCATGATGGATTGGTGTTTGCTATTTGTGTAGGTCTCCTAAGACATAAAAATAACCACATTGTTAATGCCATGACTACCTTTTTGGGCATTCACCTCATATCTCAACTATGCATCCCTAAACTTGTTATTAAAGGTGACTCCCTTAATATCCTATATGCTCTTAAAGGTAAAGTCACCCCTTATCATTCCATTAAATCACTTATCAATTATTCTTGTAGCCTTTTTTCTCATTTGAGAATTTTTATCTTATCCATGTGGACCAAGAGGGTAACTCTACGGCTAATAACCTTGTCAATTTTGGAGTGGATGCTGAAAGGCTAGTCACATGGGATAACCCCAATCAAATCCCAACCCAAATCCTAAACACCCTTAATAATGATTACAATCAATATCCATAATGATTTATTTAGGTAGGACATAAAGGTAACATTAATGAAGAGTGTGAGGACTTGACTGAGTAATGATTCTCACCCCAAGTTCATAATTAACTCCATATGTAATAACAATTGCTTTGAAATCGCTAGACACAAAAAAAGGATAAGTTAATGGGCAATAATTCTTATAGAAAACTAAGCATAGGGGGTGACAAAGACTATCTTAAACTACTCTCATGCTCATAAGTCTAGAATAACAAGAAAGTGTGGAAGTAACTATGTAAAGGAGGTCTATCTTCTTTCATGCAACATATTATAGGACATGATGAAAACATCTTGAAGGATTTCATTCTCACCTAGAATAAGCAAATGATTAGAATGAGGGGACTGAGAATAGTTATCTCAGAGGAAAATATTGGTCAGGTGATGGGGATGCCCTACAATGGGATGAAAGCCTTTAAATAAAACATCTATAAGCTTGAATTAATGTATAAAATCTTCAAAAATGATGAGGCTATGAATATAGACAAGAAGGGTTTCCCTAGGCTTAACCTTCCCAAGTGATAGTTGGATATTTGTCTGTAAGTGTGTAGACACTCGAAAACCACCCCTTGACTAGTTTTTGATGTCACCTATACTTGGGGACTATTCCCAACCTTTGTTAGCTAAACTTTGCCTAGTTAACCTAATAACACACCTAAGCACCTTTCTTTAATAAACACTTTAAAAATACTTTTTTAAGACCCATTTCAACCCTTTTCACTCAAGGATTGATCATTGATGGTTAGCCTAACCATCGATGGTTAGGCCTTCACCCCTCCAAAATAAATAATTATCCAAAAATAGGATAGGAGTGCATGGATAAAATATAAACTTTCCCATGTAAACCTCACAACTTTCTTTCCTTTAAACTTGGCATTTTTATCCTCACTCAACTTGGCAACTTTCTCTCTCCTCACTTAGTAGTTTTTTTCTATAAATAAAAGGATTTTGGGAGAGTTTTGGATCCAAAATTTTCATCTAATCTCTCTTATTTTCTTTATGTAGGTATTTAACATCCCAAAACTCTATCTACATGAAATTTTAAGTTTATAGTATAGTGTTGACCAAATTTTGCTCACAAGCAAAATTTTTAGTCCCCTTCTTCCCTTGCTATTCAATGCCAATCATTTTCAGGTTACACAAGTTCATGCCTTGGTTCTTTGGCTTGGTTCAACACTTTGGTTTAGCCTCTTGGTTCATGACACTTGGTTCATCCATCTTCAAGTTTAGACAGGTCACCAGTTCATCACTTGGTTCTTCGGCCTGGTTCAATGCAAAGTTCATTGCTCAATTCAAACATCTCAATTCAACATCATTGAACCATTGAAATATTGAACTAATTTTGGTTCAATGAGCTTGGTTCAAAGCAAGTGGTTCAATGCTCAGTTCATCAGTCTAGTTCAATTAGTCAACTCATTGGCTAGTTCATCAGTGTGCAATGGTTGAACCAATCGAACCGTTGAACCATTTTGGTTCAACGGCTTGGTTCAAGGGTATGCCTAGTTGGCCGAGGGGTAGTCCAAAGTTTAAATACCCTCAAAAAGGGTAGGCACTTCAAACAAAGGAAAAAACTAGGTAAGTTCAAAATTTGTTTAAAGTTCAAATTTGTTTCAGTCCCAAATTCCTTCATATTTTTTGTTCGAAGGAATTCCTTCAGACAAAAAGTCCAAAGGAATTCAGACCATGCTTCAAAGCAAAGGCAAAGGCTTGGGTGAAAACATATATAGACAAAAGTCTATGGGAAATCATTTGAAAAAAAAATGTCCATGGGAAAACATCCGCAGACAAAAGTCTGCGGGGAAATTGTCTGCAAACAAAAGGTCCACGGGAACCCAGGAGGCATCCAAAGGCAAAGACCAACTTGCCAAAGGCCCTCGAACGGTAGGTGCCCTTATAGGGGACTCTTAGCCAAATACAAAGGACACTTTCAAGGGCCAGAGGGTCACCTTCCCTCTAGAAAAGGTGCTAAGAAGAAACAAAGGCACAAAAGTGCCTATAGAGAGGGCTGAGGAAAGTAAAGCCGCAAAAAAGCCAGCGAAGGATCTGATGACATTTTGACCAGGATGAGGACATCTTAGAGGCCATCAAAATTAACAAAGCAAGTTAGCCATTGGTTTTCAAACCAATGACAGCCATGTGAACATCAAAATTAGTGTAATGAAATAGCCGTTTGTTTTTAAAGTGAGAGAGCTCTAACCATGAGAGCCCAGAATGCAGTGACCCACCAGAAGATCACCCCCAAGGGCTGAAGGAGCTAGAAGAGACAAAATAGAGAAAAGACAAAGTCCCAAGTGTGGAACAGGTAGATGGTCCAAGTGGCAAAGGGAAGTGCTGATTTAAGAAGTGACTCTAGCAGGTGAAACAGTGCCAGTGAATTGACCATTAGAGGATGCAAATAGCTAGTAGCGCAACCAGTTTTCTCCATTTCACATTAATGAGTAGAAAAACCATGTAATCACCTTGAAGAGGCAGCCTTAAAAATAGACAAAGGGCATAGCTCATTAATGTTTTGACCAGCCTGCTCTTCCCAATGAAGGGACGTGAATGAGCTACTTGTAGAAAAGGGGTGCCAAAAGGCTTACTTTTCTTCTCTTATATATTGAAGACTTGTCATTTTTTAGAAACATCTTCCACATTTGTAAGGCATAGCCCTAGCAAAATTTCACCTAAATCAATAAATGCATTTTTTACCTCTATCTTGGATAGACATTTTTGTGTATGTTCTGAGTGTTAATTTGTGTTTAGCCATTGTTTCTTGATGCTTTCATAGGTTCAACACCAATGTATCTATTGTCTACAAAGTGACCTTTTCTACAGCTGGTAAGGAGAGTTCTATTTGGGGTGTAGAAATAGAAGTAATTACCTTGCAAAGTGCCTCTCACAGCACCTTTGGTGAACCTTTATTCTCTGTATTTTCATTAAAACCTCCCTATCAAGTTTTTACAGTCTAGTTCTTCTGCCAAGTGTGAAGTGTATGTATGTATTTGTCTAATTTTAAGAGTGGATGTGAGAAGGTCATTTCATTTTGGTGCATCACCTCCTTAGAGTAGTTTGTTTTCTTGTAATCTTTCTCCCTTTTCATCCCCCCAGTATATATCTATATATATATATATATATACATATATATATATATGTATATATATATATATGTATATGTATATATATATGTATATATATATATATATACATATATATATACATATATATATATATGTATGTATGTATTAGCACTTGCTGGAATGAACATGATGCATCAGAGGGAGCTAGCCCTTACCTAGAGACTCTCCCCTTCAGCTTTTCCAGTCCCACAGGTGAGAGGGGAGTTTCCATAGTTGCGAGGAGAAGGTAAGAGCTCGGCCTCCTACCAAGGGTGTAATCTTTGACGTCAACAGTTTTGGCAAGTCCAGTGGGATAGAGTTTAACAACTCGATAAGGTTTCAAGATTGATGCTGGTCTTGTTACAGTAATATAAGATTTTCAGCATTTGGCGACTCCACTAGTAAGAGCTTCAATTTTCCAATTAAGACCAGTTTCTTAACTTTCTATGCCTAAAGTCACCACAAGGTCTGTTTCTAAAGGGGTTCCTTTCGATTTCATTGAGTTGCCTTTAAACTCTATAAAAAGGGTAAGGTTTGAGAGGACCTATCCTTATTCAACAAGCCACCCTCTTAGAACTGTTGTAAGGGATGCATACGTAGTAGAGCCACAGTTATAGCCCATCCCAGCCATGGCATTGCCTTTTGTGGCTTTTCATGGTCAGAGCCCCTTGAACCTCCCATGTTATGATCCAATCCTAGGAATAGCCCTAAAAAATGTGCCTTCTTTCGATGGAGAGGGTCCCATTACAGTCATCAAGCATATTAGGAATATTGCTAACCTTTACAATATTCACAATGTAACAAATGAAAATATCACCATCAGATTGCTAGCATTGTCTCTCAAAGGCAAGGCTCTTGACTGGTATGGAACTTTGCCTATAAATTGAATACATTCTTGGAATGAATTGGCTACTTAGTTGACAGATCATTTTGGGGAGAAGAGCGATGGCCTCTTGCTTGTTGAGTAGCTGATGACCATAAAGAGAGCTCCACACGAGTATATGCAAGATTTTAACACATGGTTTCAAAAGATGTGGGATAAAATTCCCATCCTGGTAAGATCAACTCCTAGCTATGCTTTCTTATACTATTTAAGAGAATTAAATAGTGATATTGTTGTGATGATATAATCCATGGGAGGGCATATACTGCCAACTGCTTATGACATAGCCATAGCAGCTGAAAATTGCTTAGTATAGGCTGGGAAAATAGCCCCTAGACCTCACATGCCACTTTTCCTAGAAATCCTACCTCTAATTCAGGTCATTGCTCCCACATTAGCCCCTCTACCTAGCATTGAAAAACCAACTATTGTTGCATCCAATGAACTTCATGAGGTTAAAAGTTTGTTGCAGAGCATGTCAAATGAACTTGTAGCTCTTAAAAGACAACAAGCTCAAAACAATAGATTGAATTAGGGATACCAGCATTATGGTCAAGCCCCTAGACCCCTTTTTCAAAACTATAATCAAGGACAAGGTTAGCTTACTTAAACCAGGCCGTTTCAAAACTATAACTCAGGCCCCCATTCATCATCTAAAGTCATGGTGCTTGTTCAGAAAAACCTAGTACAAGAGTAGCCAAGTTGTTCGACCATGGGATATGGTCAAGAATAGGCTATTTACATAAATGAGATGATGAGTTATTTCTAGAATGTAGACAATCAAGGAACCACTCATTCCTAGATTTTTGAGGCTCCAATTCAACCCAACACGAGTAACAATCAAGCGTAGCCAGATTCTACCCTCATGAATCATTTGGAAGGGGAGTTTTATTTAGTAAATTATGTGGGCACCGTAGACAATCAGGCTAACTATGTTGTAGCCAACACAAGATTCAAGAGAAGAGAAATGGGAGAAGCCTAGGCTACCACTCAAGTGGTAGCAAAACTTTCTCCATCACACTCTAAATCAAAGGCCCCAAACTTTAGACAGCCATTTGTGCATTCTGCCCCTCAGCCTATACCTCAGGCTGGAATTAGCACCAAAGAAAGCTTGAAAGGAGGTAATCCCTAGGTCAATATAGTAGACCATATGAAGAAGCTATATATGAACATCTTTTTATGGGATTCATTGTCTCTTCCAAGATAGAAGGACGTATTGAAGAAGGAATTGCATGAGCTGGATCGACAAGCTATCCTAGTGAGCACTGATAATGTCTTGATGATGAATGGACAACCTTCCACTTTAAGTCAGGTAAAGAAGGAAGAGAAAATTCCCCCTTTCTATGTATCCTTGGTCATAGGGGATTTCTTGGTACACAACTACATCATTGACAGTGGGGCTAGTACCTCAGTGATGCCCAAGAGCATAGTTGACAAGATGGGACTGAAATATGAAGAGATGACAAAGGAGTCATGTAGCTAGATGGGACACCTACAAAAATAGTTGGGATTTTGAAGTGTTTAGGCTTGACATTGGATGCTTTCCCAACCTTCTCAATCCCCCATGATATAGTGGTAGCGGATGTTCCTCCTTATTTGGCAATTTGCTTGTCTAGGGACTTCACATCAAATATAGGTGGCTATCTAGCAGCGAATTGGTCATATCTAGTTTTTAGAACCAAGTATGGAACCAAGGTAAAAATTGAATTTGAGCCACTCTACAAAGACCATCTATAAACATATTCACCCAAGGCAGAAAATGTCAGTTACACCATTATTGACCCAGAAGAGTCCAAGACAGACCAATCTCCGTCCTCTACTCTTGAAGGAGTTACAGACCTACTCTTGGATGAGTGGGGAAATGATAACTTCAAACATGATCCTTATAAGTTCATAGAGGAGGTAGACCTTGGAGTCTACTACATGCATGAAGAGGGCATCTTCATACCAAATATAATGAAGGCAGGCTAAGAGGACCTAGGTCTATGGTAGTTGTACTTTGATGGTTCCAGAAGTAGGCTAGGAGTTGATGGTGGGGTGATGTTAGTCTCCCATTTAAAGGATAGGTACTTTTTCACTTTCCATTTCCAATTTTATTGCACAAGCAATGTTGCAGAATATGAGTCCCTTATCCATGGTTTGGAATGGGCAAGAAAAAGAGGGATCAAGGAGTTGCAAGTTTTGGGAGATAGCGAATTGATTGTAAATTAGGTGAAAGGTCAAAATTTGACCAAGAATTCCTTGTTGAAATCCTACAAGCATAGGGTCTAGGACTTGGTAGAATATTTCCTCACTTTCAATATCACTTCCATTACCAGGGATCAGGACAAACAAGTAGATAGGCTAGCAACAATTGGTGCTCAGTTTGATGTTTCAAGGGAAATAAGTCAAAATTGTGGTTCGTGCCACTTGAAGGTGGTAGTTCAACCTTCTATCCCCGACAACATTGCAAATTGGCAAGTTTTTGAAAATGACCAGCAAATAGCTTTCTTCTTGAAGGAGGAAGTTGAGTTCGCAACACAAAACCAGGCAAAGTTGTAGCAACAATATGGCAACTAGATTATTCAATTAAAGAATAATAAGCTCCCTAAAGGTTTGGTCATGCTTAAGAGCATCTTCAATGGAGATGACCAATTGAGAAATGATAAAGAATGCATCACAACAAAAGAGAAGAATTACAAAAGGGTTGAGATCTTCAAAGACAAGCTACTTGTGCTTGGAAAAGTCTACATGATTAAAGAAAGGTGGTCTTTCATTTTGTTGTGTCAGGAGTTTGTTGATGATTTTGCATGGGATTATAGTGATTTGAAGGGGTTCAACCCAAGACTTGCCTAACACACCATTGAATTAGAAGAAGGTGCCAAGCCAGTCATGTAAAAGTAGAGACCTTTTAACTTGACGATTGAGTCGCTCATGCATAGGGAACTAGCCAAATTGATTGAGTCCAGAATCATATTTCCAATCAAACACTCCTCCTGGCTGGCCAATATTGTTCTTATTAGAAAGAAGAATGGGGAGATCAGGTTATGTGTCAACTTCAGAGACCTTAATAAAGTCTCTTTAAAATACCATTATCCCCTCCCAAGCATGGAGTGGATCCTTCAAAAGGTAATAGGTAGTGAGCATTTCTCCCTCCTGGATGGTTATTCAAGGTATAATAAGATTCTAGTGCAAGGCTATGACCAGCACAAAATGGGCTTCACCACTAAATGGGGAATGTTTGCCTACAAAAAGATGCCATTTGGGCTATCTAATGCTAGTGCTACCTTTCAGTGAGCCATGGACATGACTTTTAGAGGCTTGATAAACATTAACGTGCTGGTATACCTCGATGATGTAATGGTATTTTCCAAGGAAGTGAGCCAACACATAAAACACCTCAGGCAAATTTTTGAAAGGTGTAGGGAATTCAGTATCTCTCTTAATCCAAATAAATGCATGTTTGTTGTTCATGAGGGGAAACTCCTTGGCCACATCATGTCTAAGGAGGGCTTATCCATTGACCCTGAGAGAGTTTGTTCTATCTTGGAGATGTCCCTACCTAAGCACAAGAAAGGCCTATAGAGCTTCTTTGGCAGGATAAACTTTATTCAGAGATTCATTCTAAATTTCACAGAGATAGTCAAGCCACTGACCTCTACACTGAGGAAGGGTGAGGAGTTCAAGTGGAAAACACAAAGGAAAGATGGCTTTGAAGCCATCAAGTAGGCCATAACCTGGGCTCCTACTTTGATCAGCCTTGACTTCAACAAAGACTTCAACCTCTACACTTTTAGAAATGAAGAGGTGATCTCCACCATGCTTACCCAAGCAAATGGTGATGACCTTGAGTAACCACTTGCCTTTTTTAGCCAACGGTTAGAGGATTTCAAAGTTAGATACACATATGTAGAGAAGCAAGTCCTGGCACTAGTGTGGATCCTAAAGAAATTTAGGCATATGCTATCAAACAACAAGATTCACCTCATGGTCCCACATCCTGGCATTAAGGATTTCCTGACCAATTGAGACCTAAATGAAAAGAGAGTGGGATGGATCACCAAAGCTATGGAGTATGATGTAGACATCAAGATCACCAAGTTGGTGAGGGGAAGAGGCTTGTGCAAATAGCTTGCTACAGACTTCAAGTAGAAAAGGGAAGATAGCTTACTAATTCATGATGCAACCACTATGAAGGAATGAGCTATCATAAAGGATTGGATGTTGGACCTGAGGCATTTCCTTCTCACTGGTGAGTGCCCACAGGGTCTTGATAAGACCAGAAGAAGGTACTTCAGGCTCCAATCTCTCCCTTATGTCCTAGTTGATGAAGTATTATTTAGGAAGGATCTCTCTAGGGTCCTTCTAAGATGCATTGACCCAAACCAAGCTGATAAGGTACTGTCTAAGTTCCACGATGGGCCAATAGGTGGTCATTTTGCTCTTAAAGCTACTGTAGCAAGGATAATGAAAGCTAGCTATTTCTAGCCTACTCTTTTCAGGGACACCCATGCCTAGGTAAGAAAGTGCCAGAAGTGTGCTCTTTTTTATGGGAAACAATAGTTGGCTGCCATGCCTCTATAGCCTATTTAGGTGGAGCAACCATTCATGCAGTGGGACCTAGATTTAATAGGGATGATCAATCCTCCCTCCAGTGTTGGACACAAGTGGGTCCTAACTGCCATGAACTATTTCACAAGGTGGGTGGAAGCTGTTGCTCTTAAAGAGGCAAATGAAAGTGCGGTCCTAGAGTTTTATGAGGACCTGGTAACAAGATTCGGGGTCCTAGCCACCATAATCTCAAATAACACCTTGGCTTTTCTAGGAACCAAAATAAGTGAATGGGTGCTAAGGTATGGTATATACCTTAGCACTTCATCCAATTATTACCCACAGGGGAATGGGCTGGCTGAGTCCACCAATAAAATTTTTATTAGAATCATAAAGAGGACCATGGGAAAATTAGAGGACTTGGCATGCCAAGATGAAGATAGCTCTGTGGGCAGATCGAATCACTTCGAAGAGAGCAATCGAAAATTCTCCATATACACTTGTATATGGAAGGGAAGCTAGGCTTCCCATCTCAGTTGAATTGCTAGCATTGGACCTCACTCACTAGCTGTAATTGGAAGAGGGAAGTAGCATGGAGGTCAGGTTGTGTGAGCTGATGGAGCTCCAAGAGACAAGGGACTAGGCTATGGCTTCTATGATCAGTCGCCAAAAAGTGAAGAGACACTTTGATAAGAAATCTTTGTCAAAAGATTTCTCTGAAGGAGATATTGTCTTAAAATGGGATGAAGACCGAGCTAAGCCTAGAAAGCATGCAAAATTTGACGCCCTATGGAGTGGCCCATATATAATCACTCAGTGTAAGCAGCATAATGCATTCCAACTCTCCAGGTTGGATGGTGAGGAACTGCATATCCTAGTTAATGGGATACATCTGAATCATTGCCACTGAGTCTCTTTTCATTTGTATATATTTTTCCTTATTTTCTTTACCTATTTTCCCTAAGTGATATTGCACAAGTAGTAGTTTTCTTAGTCTTGTGTGTGTTTTCATTTCCTTGGAGGTAGATCTATGTGACTGGTTCTAGATTTATCAGAGCTATTTCTAGTTTTCAAGTTACCATCTGACTCCGTGCCCAATGGACTGCAAGGCAACTAGTCTTTAAGCATAGCAGGCATGCTTCCCCTGGGAGTTGCTAATTTGTTGACCAAATTTTGCTCACAGGCAAAAATTTTGGTCCCCTTCTTCCCTTGCTATTCAATGCTAGTCATTTTTAGGCTGCACAAGTTCATGCCTTGGTTCTTCAGCTTGGTTCAACTCTTTGGTTCAGCCTCTTGGTTCATCGGCACTTGGTTCATCCATCTTCAAGTTCAGATAGGTCACCATTTCATCACTTGGTTTTTTGGCCTGGTTCAACACAAAGTTCATCACTCAGTTCAAACATCTCAATTCAACAACATTGAACCATTGAACCATTGAACTAATTTTGATTCAATGAGCTTGGTTCAAATCAAGTGGTTCAATGCTTGGTTCATCAGCCTAGTTCAATTAGTCAGCTCATTGGCTAGTTCATCGGCATGCAATGGTTGAACCAATCGAACTGTTGAGCCATTTTGATTCAACGGCTTGGTTCAAGGGTATGCCCAGTTGGTCGAGGGGTAGTCCAAAGTTCAAATACCCTCATAAAGGGCAGGCACTTCAAATAAAGGAAAAAACTAGGTAAGTTCAAAATTTGTTTAAAGTTCAAATTTGTTTCAGTCCTAAATTCCTTCAGACTTTTTGTCCAAAGGAATTCCTTCACACAAAAAGTCTGAAGGAATTCAGGCTGTGATTCAAAGCAAAGGCAAATGCCTGGGTGAAAACATCCATGGACAAAAGTCCATGGGAAATCATCCATGAACAAAATGTCTGTGGGAAAACATCCGTGGATAAAAGGTTTGCGGGAACCTAGGAGGCATCCAAAGGCAAAGAACAACCTGTCGAAGGCCCTCGAAGGGTAGGTGCCCTTACAGGGGACTCTCAACCAAATAAAAAGGACACTTTTGAGGGCCAAAGGGTCACCTTCCCTTTAAAAAATGTGCTAAGAAGAAATAAAGGCACAAAAGTGCCCATAAAGAGGGCCAAGGAAGCAAAGCTGCAAAAAAGCCAGCGAAGGATCTGATGACATTTTGACCGGGATGAGGAAGTCTCAGAGGCCATCAAAATTAACAAAGCAAGTTAGCCATTGGTTTTCAAACCAATGATAGTCATGCGAATGTCAAAATTCATGCAACAAAATAGCTGTTTGTTTTCAAAGTGAGAGAGTGCTAACCATGAGAGCCCAAAATACAGTGACCCACTAGAAGTTCGCCCCCGAGGGCCAAAGGAGCCAAAAGAGACAAAATAGAGAAAAGACAAAGTGTAGACACAAAAATTATGTCTACTCCTTGGTCGACTCCCACCTTGGTCCCCTTGGTCCACTTATAAACATTCCTAACCCACACACTTATTAATTTAAAATAAATTAACTATTTTAAATTAATAACATCACCCATGACACCTCACCCCACCTTGGATACCTCTCCTTGGATACCTCCATCACCCCATGGAAAATCTTAATTACTTAAACCCCATTTCAACCCTCCCACTAACTTCTCACACCCATTAAACCCATCTTCAGATCGTTTATCAACGACAATTGACCCTGGCAGATGGAAGAACGGGCAAAAGGCTAATTTTAGCCTTTTTACCCATTCTCTAGCCACCAACGTTGGTTACCCATTGGCCAACGCCAGTGGTATCACCGACGTTGATTGCTTAAAAACCAACTTGCAGGCCGAATGGAAAACTTATCAACTAGACCCAGCTATCAACCAAACTAGACCCGACTTTCTTCCCAGAGAGGCTAAAAAGCCTTCTGCATACTCTTACCCCTCTTCTAACACCCTGTCTCCCTACCTTGTCCTTCCTAAGACTCTGTCCATTGTCTTACCATCCTACACAGACCCAAACTCCTTTTAGACCCCTCTATCAACCAGAGGCCTATCCAAAACTCACCTAAGGCCATTACCCTAACCAACATTGACCATTTCCCGTATCGATGTCGGCAACCTGAACAATCTACGCCGGTAGAACAACCGATGTCGGTGACTATGGCAGACCAACTACAAAGAAATGGGTACGCATTATCTAATTTCCTCTTTGCTAGTCATTTGTCATTTCTTTATTTTTGACACTTTTACTTATAAATAGTGGACTGTCATCCCTCAAGGAAGTCTTTGCGCTTCTGGGACTGAGCATATCGCTTGGTAGTCCACCTTATCTCTATCTAACAATATCTGTGTTTGAGTCTCTTTCTTCTACAGGTGTCATCCTCCACAGCCAAAGAGGAGCTCCTTCAGTCATCTGGATACGGTGCGCAAACTTCATCTGGGTATGTACAAACCCCTGAGCATTACCTTTTAGTTTCTTATTTCTTTTGAATGTGAAAAGAAAAAAATAGTTAGAAATATTCTGGCATGCCCAGTGGGACCCCTGGAATTTTCCTTGGAATTTTCTGTGTAGGATGGTGTAGGATTGGGTTAAATGCTCCAAGCTGTAGCTCCAATGGTCATCATGTTCCAAGTATCCCAAGCTCAGGAAGTGCTCTTGGAAAACACAAAAAAGTCACAAGTAGTGGGGATCAACTTGCTCGTGATCCAATACTTGTGAGGGTCGAAATGTGAGTTGCGAACAATTTTGCTATGTATTCGTGAGGTAGCATATATGCAATCAAAACAACCAAGGCAAAGTTGTCTCAAAAGTGGTCATGGTCAGAGGAGATAGGCGTGATCTCCATGGTTGTTGGTCACATTGGGTTGAGATATAAGTGATCTCAAGTGTGCCCTATGAGGAGTCAAAAATGACTTCTACTATGAGGGCTGGTTGTTTGGTCATGAGTTTGGGTTGGGATAGATAGTTGGTCCATTAGATAGATGGACAAAGGAATGGCCGATCTAACCTTAGAGGACCCCATGTCAACTGAGTGTTGCCTATATAGCCCCTATTTGAAGGGCCTCAAGCCAATGTAGTTCTCCCTAAAAGGGAAGAAGAGGGTCAGTTGTGGATGTGGGTTGGACTAGGCTTACCATCCTACACAGACCCAGACTCCTTTCAGACCCCTTTGTCGACTAGAGACATGTCCAAAACTTGCCTAAGGCCATTTCCCTAACTGACATTGACCATTTATCATACTGACATTGGCATACTAACCGACGTCGACAACCTGAACAACCAACACCAGCAGAATAACTGACGTTGGTGACTGTGGCAGACCAACTGCAAAGAAACAGGTATGCATTATCTAATTTCCTCTTTGCTAGTCATTTGTCATTTCTTTATTTTTGACACTTTTACTTATAAATAGTGAACTATCATCCCTCAATGAATTCTTTGCACTTCTGGGACTGAGCATATCGCTTGGCAGTCCACCTTATCTCTATCTAATAATCTCTGTGTTTGAGTCTCTTTCTTCTATAGGTGTCATCCTCCACAGCCAAAGAGGAGCTCCTTCAGTCATCTAGATACAGTTCACAAACTCCATTCGGGTATGTACAAACCCCTGACCATTACCTTTTAGTTTCTTATTTCTTTTGAATGTGAAAAGCGAAAAATAGTTAGAAACACAAAGTCCCAAGCATGGAGTAGGTAGATGGTCCAAGTGGCAAAGGGAAGCACTAATTTAAGAAGTGACTCTAGTAGGCGAAATAGTGCTAGTGAATTGACCATTAGAGGATGCAAACAACTAGAAACACAACCAATTTTCTCCATTTCACATTAATGAGTAGACAAACCGTGTAATCACCTTGAAGAGGCAGCCTTACAAATAGACAAAGGGTGCATCTCATTAATGTTTTGACCAGCCTGCTCTTCCTAATGAGGGGATGTGAATGAGCCACTTGTAAAAAAGGGGTGCCAAAAGGCCTCCTTTTCTTCTCTTATATATTGAAGACTTGTCATTTTTAAGAAACATCTTCCACATTTGTAAGGCGTAGCCTTGGCAAAATTTCACCTGAATCAATAAACACATTTTTTACCTCTATCTTGGATAAACATTTTTGTGTATGTTCTGAGTGATAATTTGTGTTTAGCCATTGTTTCTTGATGTTTTCATAGGTTCGACACCAATGTATCTATTGTCTACAAAGTGCCCTTTTTTGTAGCTGGTAAGGAGAGTTCTATTTGGGGTGCAGAAATAGAAGGAATTACCTTATAGAGTGCCTCTCACGGCACCTTTGGTGAACCTCTATTCTTTGTATTTTCATTAAAACCTCCCTGTCAAGTTTTTGCAGTCTGGTTCTTCTACCAAGTGTGAAGCGTATGTATGTATTTTTCTTATTTTAAGAGTGGATGTGAGAAGTTCATTTCATTTTGGTGCATCACCTCCTTAGAGTAGTTTGTTTTCCTATAATCTTTCTTGCTTTTCATCCCCCTAGTATATATCTGTATATATATATATATATATATATATATATATATATATATATATATATATATATATATATATATATATATATATATATATATATATATGTATTATCACTTACTGGAATGAACATGATGCATCAGAGGGAGCTAGCCCTTACCTAGAGACTCTCCCCTCTAGCTTCGCCAGTCCCACAGGCGAGAGGGGAATTTCCATAGTTGCGAGGAGAAGGCAAGAACTCAGCCTCCTACCAATGGTGCAATCTTGGATGTCAACATATAGCTATGCCACCTAACTTTCTTATGGTTTTCATCTATAATTTATTTGGCATCATACAGGTACCCTTCTTTCATTTTTAGTGTTTTTTCCTTATCAAGTTTTCATACCTTTATCTACTCACCTACACACTACCCCTCATCCTAACTATCTAGACTCTAACTCTTGTCCATCAACCATTTCATCTTTAGCTTCATTTTAATTTTTATGAACTTTCACAAGAAACTATCACCAATTATAAGAACCATCATCGATTACCCCAACCATCATCGGTTACCTGACCATCACTGATCAGAACAAACCATCACTGGTCACACCCAACTACTGATGGTTACTATCAAAAAATAATAATAAATTGTTATTTTTCCCCCTTTCACCCAATCAAACCCCTATTTCTATTCTTGACCTATTTTCATACCCTACCTAGACCCTTTGAACCTAACCTTGGTACACTTTTGCATGGTATTGACCCGCTGTGTCATATCTTATATCAAATAGGTACATTATTTATTTTCTTGCATATTTAATTTCTTATCATTTGAATGCAATATATTTATTATATCATTTTTGACTTAATTGTCTTAAAAGTAGATTGGAAACCTCCTAAAAATCCTTGTGCTTCTTGGATCTAGCATATGCTAGGCAATCCACTCAACCCACCATCTAGAAAATCCCCTTCTAGTTTTATTGTGATTTGTAGGTTATCCTCCCTAACCAAAGAGGAGTTCCCACATTCATCTAGATCAATGCACACATTCTAATAGGTACCCATCAACATACCCTCATGTTCATTTTATTTTATCTACTTTCAAATCTAAGAAATTAAGGAAATGAATTAAAACATTTTAGCATGCTCGGTGGGACCCAGTTTCATTTATTCCCTAATTATTTGCTCATCAAACAAAATCATTTCTTTTGGGGCTTAAAAATTAACCATTTTCATTCATTTATTGCTTGATTATTTTAGTTTATCTAGTAACTTAGGAGGTAAAGTAATCTTATCATAGAATTCACACTTGTTATCACACACAAAATTGAACCAAAAAATAATTTACACATCAAAACAACACTTGAGACAAGGACTGACTGGGATTTCATCACTTGGTGTCAACCTTACCCCCTCTTAGCTATCCCACTTAGATTTCACCACCAAGGGGAGAACCAACTCAACCTTTTGGTTGAGTATAAACCCTAAAATCAATATATCTTAGCTAAGCACTTGATATCCTTATCATTATGAGATCATGAAGTGAGGGGGTAGGCCCCAATGCCAAGCCATGTAATGAAGTTCAACATAGATCTTCCTTTTGAGTACCTAAAACACTTGAAACCATCCATATATTTCCTCTTTAGTGCCCATTTTACAAACCAACCTCCCTTATCACACTCTTTAAGGCATAAGCCAACATTTATTTAAAACTAATCCTAAAGTTAAAATGCACTTCTTAGTGTATGTATTGATTTCTTTGAAATTATTTTGGGTTTGCTCTCTATTTGAGGTGTGATTATCACAATAACATTCCCTATTTTCTCATATGGTTTTAACTAGATAACAAGTGAGAAATCAAAACAACCAACCACCACCTTCTTCTTCATCCATGGATTATCCCTCAGATGTTGACAAATCTCCTCATGATTCACCTCATAATTCTCCTCCACCACCTTCTCCTTCCAAAATCCTAATCATATCTAAAGGAGATCTAGTATTTGCTACCGTTATTGACAATAATCTAATTACTTTACAACATTACCTCAACACCTTGCCTCACTGTACCCCCCCACCCCCACTTTGGTTCTTTCTTCTGATCCTTCTCTTGGCATGCCATCCCACCTTATAGTGCATACCACTTTAACCCAACCATTGACTCAGGCCTCTTCTAACACCCCATCCACCCAAACTCAAAACAACCTTCCACCTCCCAACTAAACACGTTTTATCACACCTCATATGGTTTTAACCTTACCATTAGTCACCTATGCCCTATCTATCATGGCATTATCTTCCACTCTAGCTTCTATCTTCCCTTTAGTTGTAACTTGTCCCTTGGCCATAGTTAAACTTCAAAACCTAGTGCTCTCCATACCTCATAACCTTCCCCCAATCAGCACTAGGGTAACTACCCAACCTCAACCTTCACAACTTATTTCTACCTCAACCATACCAACCACATGCTTTTCTCAACAAGTGCCTATGACAACCTACCAATATGTCCCTAACCCACAAGGGTACATACCACCCTACACCTAACCTTTTATACCAATTAGCTCTTATGTGCCACCATCAACCCCTTACCACCACCTATCAATATGTGGCTTCTTCAGCACCATCTGGTACCTATTTATATATAGCCACAAGCCAACCTTAATAGAATGTGCCCCTCAATTATGCAAATTCTCAACCTCAACCTAATATAATCAAAATGCTAATGGAAAAAATGGTTAGTTTAGAGTCATCCATATTTTACTCAACCAATATTTTGTCTTATGACCAAATATGTAATGAGCCTATCCACCCCTCCATGCCCATTCATGCTTACCCTTCTTAATGGGAATTGCCCAATTTTCTAAATTCCAAGGTAAGGAGGATCCTCAACAGCACCTAAGAGCATTCCATCATGCTTGCTACTTGAATCCTTATGATGATGCTCTCCTCCTCTAAACCTTTTCCATGTCATTATCTAGGGCTGCCCTTGATTGTATAGTACCCTTCCCACTCATTCTATCTTTTCTTTCTCTCAATTGGCACAAACCTTTTTGGAACACTTTTATATAAACATATCGAAAAAGGTCTACATTACTAATTTATACTCCATAAAATAATTTGAAGATGAATCCATTATTGATTTTGTTTCTAGATGGAGGGGTCTCATCAATAACCTCACCTTTCCCTTACCCCAACCTTAGTTGATCAAATTATTCTCTTGGGGGTGTGCCAAACACATTGCTCCAACTCTCCAAATACAAACCTTTAGGACTTTGACAAAAAATTCACCATGGCATGAAAATTATAAAACCATGATATTGATGAAGGGAAATTAAATATTTAGAATAAAAATTCTAGTTTCAATTCCTTTGAATCATCCTCCATCAAGACCATGAACCTAACCAATTATAAATCAAAATCATCAACACACTTGGTTGTTTTCAAAACTGCACTACCTCCAACCATCAACCAAACACCTCAAACCAAAAACTATTTTAATCACCAAAACTATACCCAAAATGAGGCTCATTCAAAACCATTTACCCCAATTAGGGAATCCTATGCATAAGTTTTTGATAAGATACTCAAAGCCAATCTAATCCAACTTCCACCCATCAAGCCCCCTTAATAATTTGATACTACTCATCCCCTTCCTGGGTGGTTCAATGAGAATGATCATTATGATTATCATTGGGTCATTAGTCATGATGCTGATAGATGAAATACCTTTCAAAGTATTTTCCAAGACCTAATTGATAGAGGGGAGTTTGTGTTTGATAACCCAAATGCTCCTTCTAATCAATCTCTTGACATTTTCTAAAAACCTTTCCCAAATCATTCGCCTTCAACCCAACTTCATGAAAGCAAACTTGAGTCCTCCAACTCACATGAGGTTGATGTAATTAATGTCATTAGTGATGTACCCACTATTGAATAAGTCATCACCTCAATCACCCAAATAGAGGAATCCAACCCACCATCCATTCCTTCATAAAACCTAATGAAGGAATTAACTACGCCTTCTTCTTCCTCAAAGGAAACCATCATTTCATCTACTCCTCCTATGGTAGAAATACCCAAGGAGATAACCATTCCTTAATTATTTCATCCACTCCTCTAATCCAAGTAGAAAAACCACCTAATTATTTGGATAACCAAACTAAAGAAGAAACTATACCTACCCTTCCACTTGAAATCGTTACCCTTACCGGTCCAATTATAGAACCATTTGTACCTCCCTTAGAAACTATTGTCAGAGAGACAATACCCTCATCTACCCAATCATCACCTTTGTAACCTTCCACAAAATATAACAACATTAAAACCACTCCTTCTTCTTCCCCTAAGGGCTTGCACTCTGAAACTAATGATCAGGGAACAAGACCAGTTTATAAACCTTTTTCCTAGCTAGTTCAAAGTCTAGAATTTATCTCCCAACCTGACTTTGATAGAGCCACCTTTTGGTATCAACTTGGACTCCCATATCAAAATAAAACTAAACCTTATACTTCAGTTGAGTCTACTCTCAAGCCTATTATTATGATTCCACCAACTAGCCCTCCTAAAATCACTAAGGAACCATTTTAATTACCCCCACCTAAAATTGTTAAGTCACCCTATGCCTCTCTTATCAAGCTAATCAAAAACTTAGGGGTCCTTCCCATGCCTAATCCTACTCATCCTCCTTTGAGATTGGACTTAACCACATCAACCCAACCAAATCCAAATCCAATTTAGTCCATTAAGAAGGTAAGATTACCTAGACCACAAACTCAAGGAAGGACCATATCAACTCCTTCACCTTTACCCTCTATTTTGGGACCACATCCTTCCACCATTACCATTACCTACTCTTCTTCCAAAAAACCATCCCCATTTTCTCCACCTATAACAACCCAATCCTCTAGTCATCATCCTTACTTACCAACCTTTCTTCATCCACTTTCTCATCTATTAAACCTTCATCATCTAAACCCCTAATTCCCAAATCAATTATAACTAAGCCAATTCTATCTAAACCATTGACCAAGCTCATTCCACCAATCACACCTCTTTCCAAGAAATCTTTCACCCATAGGATCCCTACACCCAATGTCCAAACTCCACCACCTTCCAGATCTTTATCATAATTTTATACAACCATTTTACAAAGACTGTTGCAAGCTGCTACCATTAGCTTACCACTAATCAAGCCTTTTGAACCCACTCACCAAAATCCAACTTGGTTCAATTACAATCTGATTTGTCTTTATCATAGGACCCTTAGACATAATATAGAGAACTATAAAGCTTTCCAACCAATTGTCCATGGCCTTTTAAAAGAAGATGATCTATTAGATGAACCTTCTTTAAGCCCCTTACCTCATTTACCACCTATCCAATCTACCTACCAATCATCTACTTCTCTACTTTTTCCAAGGAGTGAAGTAGAGGAACCAAAGCAAGCAATTGGTCCCCTTATCCATACCATTATTATGGTGACTTTGTCTTGAGACCAATAAAAGGATAAGGGTAAAGCTGCCTAGTAAAATGAAAGAGGCAATGCCAAGGCAACCATTCCATGGTCCTACGCTTTAACTCCTCAACCAACCAACCAAACCCAAATAGCTACATCTTCACCTTTACCCTCAAAACCATCCAAGCCAAAAGTATCCATTTTATGAGGTCCTTCTTCTTCCAACACATCTCCATTCATCCAATGCTTGGTGTTAAAATGACTCCACCAAATACCAGTCAAAATGAGTCTTTATGACTTAATTATCACCTCACCCTAATACTGTCAATATTTAATTAAAACATTGATTCTATAGAGGTTTAACCAAATGATTCCAAGCCTCTTACATATTTGATTGGAGCCATCTAAAATGCTACTATGGTCACCTTTCAAGAATTGGAAATTCTATTATATCATAATGAAGACGCTTATCCCCCTCTTTTCATCACAACATCCATCAATCAGACATAGGTTAAATGAGTCATGATTGATGTAGGAGCAAGTATCAATATCATCTCTTTCCATGCTTATGATCAAATCCAACTACCTAGAAAAATCATGTCTAAAAGATCAGTAGTTTTCTAATCATTTAATGATATCTTGGCTACCACTCTAGGAACAATTGTTTTCCACATCCATTTGGGGCCTTGAACTATTCCTGAACTATTTTATGTTGTAGAGGGAAAATTTCAATACAATGTGTTACTCAGTCACCCTTGGATCCATTCTATGGGTTACTTCTCTTTTACCCTTCACTGATGTGTCAATTTTGAACATGAGGGACAATTCATTATAATCAAAGCTGATCTGAGTCCCTTTGCTTCTTGTAATTTGACATATCAACCTAATGACGTTCTCATTCCACCTTCACCCTCTTCACAACCAACCTCTAGCCAAACTGCCACATCAATCCAACTCACCAACACTTATATCTTTATCAATGATGAAGCATCTACTAGTTCAACCATCCCTTCATCTCAAATTATAGTCAAAAACCCCTTGCAATCCACATTTCAATGTCTCACATTGGGGGAATATCAACTTTTAACTTTGGATACTTTCCCTTCTCCACATGAATTTTTAAACATTTAAAATGATCCATCTTATGATCCCAATATTGGTACCCTTATCCCTTTTAGCCTTCCCAATAATAGAACATATTTTGTCTATGGGGGACTTGATAAACCACTACGTGCTCCCACCACCATGTTGTACATCTAGCCTTTCACTTCCAATTTTTCTTATCTTAGCAACCTAATCTTTACTCAAATGTACCTACATCAATGTTCTTAGAAGGGGTTTGTTTTTGACCTCTATAAACAAGGACCTCATGAGTTTTGCATCATCAAAACTCAAAAACCTTATGAGTTATTTAGCCTAGGGTATGTTCCCCCAAAAGAGCCCACATCACCAAAACCAATTCTCACCACTAATGATGAACCTCTACCTTTACCAACCCCATTTTTCCAATTTTAAGAACCTCTACCTTCACCAACCCTATTTTTCCAATTTGAATAACCTCTACCCTCACCAACACCACTTTTCCAATTTGAAGAACTTCTACCCTCACTTATCTAAGGGAGGGCCAAACCAAAACCATTCCTCTCATCCACCCAAAAATAATTACACATGAAGACTTGGAATCAAAATAATTAGCATCTTTGGAGAGTCTCAACTTATTATCAACCAAGTCATAGGAGCCTATCAATGTAAAAATGATATCCTTCTAAAGTACAAATAACTTGTCAATATACTTTTAGCATCATTTAACCACTACACTATCCAATCAGTCCCTCATTATACCAACAAATTTATAGACATGATGGCCTCCCTCACATCTCAAATACCCTCTCAGCCTATTGATTCTAAACTATTTGTTACAATTCATCACTTCATTTGACCTTTATATACTAGTCTAAACCTTCCAATCATTTTTAATGTGGAGACATCTCCTTCGGAAATCTAGTATGATCAAACCTTTAATTACTTTAACCTTGACATCATTCCACCTAACCTCTCAAAGAATGCCTAGAAGGCCTTTGTGTAGGATACTTCTCATTATACCATACTAGGGGGAATCCTATACAAATGTGGCTTTGATGGTATGTTCCTCTAATGTCTACATAGTCATGAGATTTCCCATGCCATCAAAGAAACTCATGATGGAGTTTATGGGGGACATTTTAGTGGCCTCATTATCACCAAAAGGATCATATGCCTGGGTTACTATTGACCTACCCTTAATCAAAACTACTATGATTATTTAAATAAGTGTGTTAAATACCAAAAACATGCTAACTTGCATCATGCATCCACTCACAGCCTTCAAGTATCCAAGGATTATTGGCCCTTCTCATAATGGGGGTTAGATCTCATTAGGGAAATCAATCCTCACTCTTCTTAGCAACACTAGTAGATCATCACCGATACTAAATCTTTCACTAAATGGGTGGAGGCCATCCATCTTATCTTAATCAAAGATTAAAAAAATATATCAATTTTATAAATCAACACATCATCTATCATTTTGGTTTTCTTCACAAAATCATCACTGATAATGACAAATCATTTAAAAACAAGAAAGTTTAAGCCATCTTCGACACATTTGGCATCAAACTCAACCATTACTCACCTTAACATCTATAGGCAGAGGCCTCCAAAAAACCCCTCATTAAAATTCTAATCAAAGTTGTAAGTTCTTCAGGCTGGGATTGGCATATGCACATCCCATTTACTTTATGAGCCTACCACACTAGTATCCAAACTACAACAGGTGTTACACCTTTTCCCCTAGTCTTTGGCATAGAGGTTGTCTTACAACTTGAAGTCTAGAGTCCCTCTCTTCATATATCCTTACATGACATCATTTTTAAAAGTGACTATCATCAAGAATTCCTCACATGCCTTGAATTACTTGATAAACATTGCCTTGCTACCCATAATCATCTTCACATCTACCAAGAGCATATTACCCATGTCTATAACAAACATATGAAAGAATAGTAATTTAACATTGGAGACCTCATCCTAAAGTAAAACCAACATGTAAAAAATATGGAGAAGAGAAAAGGGCCAAGTTTGATTTCAATTAGCTTAGACCCTATATCATCACACACAAGTATGGATCAGGAGCTTATCATTTGTCCTCCCTTGAAGGCAAACTAGAACCTGAACTCTAAATTCTTTAGATTTGCATATTTTCTACTATTAAAAGTGATCTAACTAAACTTTGTGGTCTAACTTAAGCTTATCCTTTGATTTTATGATTTTCCTCCTTCCCTTATCTTATTACCCTATTCCTCTTTGAAATATTTGATTACAACAAACCCATGTGATTATCCATCATAGTTATATCCAAATCTTAAACATGGGTAGCATGGGTCTACCCATGGCATGGTTCTCATGGATACTTTTCATCTTTAACTATATGAGATCCCATGGTCATTTGTTTCTCAAACTCATTTTCCCAACCTAGCAACCACCTTTTATGGTCAACATCTTATCTCGATACAATCAACCTCTAAGGCTTGGATAGATGGGTCTATGTCTAAAGCAAAATATCATTTAAACATTCTCTATGGGAAATAAAATGTTATTCGGGTCCATTTTCTTAAAAGATAGACCGTTCCTTTGAAGGATAGCTGTTAAATACAATAAAAAACAAATAGAATGATCCCTCAAAGGATATCTATTAAGCATGAAGTCATAATTAGACCACTCCCTTGAAAAATGGCTAAGCCAAAATGTCAAAAATAACTTATGCATAAAAACAAAAATCATCTCAATCAAAGTATTCAAAGGTTCCCACATTGATCAACTTCATCTCTTTATAAAAATAAGCAAATAAATGACCCTATCAAAATAATTTTATCCCACAAAAGGGCCCTAATTGGCTCTATCATAAAAAAATTCATATATTTGTAGACTTATCACATCGATCAGATTACACTTTGTCAAGACATGGACTTGTCCATCTTAGTTCTTAGGTCACCTATTAAAATGGGTAATTAAGTCCACACTTGGTTCATACTTTCCCCCTTTTACTTTTTGATCACATGACATTCCCTTGTCCTATATACCCTCTATAAATCAAGGGAATAAGGGCTTACTTGGCCACATTGCATTTTTAATGATACCTTTTCACTAAAATCATGTTAATGTGAATCTTATATGAGGTTTATGTTCATTAGGATCCTATCTAACCTTGGTTTAACTAGGTCTTTACCAATGAATCTAACATGCCTCTTTCTATTTCGTGTTGTCATTCTTTCTCAAGCATTAACAACTTATCATGATCAAATATATCATAAAATCCATAATCCATAATGAACAAAGCTATCATGGACAATAAAATAAAAAACATCACTTAAAATAATAAGTCTTTTAACATTAAAAATCACATATTTCCATCATATAACAAATCAAGGACATCATACAACTAAAATACAATCTTTATATATCATCACATGCCTATACTATGTAAGATAATCATTAGCATCATAAATCACCATTGATAGCACCAAACACTGACATTAAATCATCCTCAATACATAAGCATCCATCTCAACAAAACATAAAACCATAAAACATCTCCATAAGTCAAATCATTTATAATATAAACACCAATAATTGTTAATGCATCTCTCTCACTCAAATACATCTTACATCTTTGGCATGCAGGCTGATATCAAAATACATATATACATGTATAAAATATATGATCTCATCATGGACCTATACCTAGAGTACCACTACCACTACATGTACTTAGTGGTGGTCCCCCCAGGACCCCTATCTAACCCACTATTGTATCCCACTAAATTTGGTTACCAAGCATAACTTCACCACCCATGCTAGCTCTGAACTCAATAAATATCATGGCATGGGGAAACTAATCAAATACCATCACCTCATAGTAATGAATCTCTTATATAGTGGCTACATAATGTGGTCATGGCACAAAATCTACTTATCCTCTTGTTATTGCACCTATTGTACCTACACTAATATGCCCCTGTAATGTGCCTATCTAGCCTTACAACATGGCCATTTGACCCTATAAAGTAATGACCAGTGCCTAGGCCTAATCTATCTCTACTATAACCCCTCCTAGCTGACCCTATAAGGTGGAAATATACCCCTATAATGATATAATTTAGGTTTGTGCTACTGCCAATACCACCATTGCTTGTGGATCCCCTTTTGATAGCCTCTGACCCAGGTCAACATTTATCAGCTATTGGTCCCCATCTCCCAAACTAAAATTAATAGTTGTTTATCTCCCCTAAACTAGACTGGATAGTCAATTATACAACCTACATCATCTCTATCCCTCAGGGGTAACTCCTCATGATCTAACTCCTCCTCATGTGGTTGTGGCTCTAGTAAATAAAACTCTACATCCTCCCTCTAGTATTGTACATAATCTTAAGGGATACCTAGTATGAGCCCAAACTACCACTATACTCACTCAAAGGGGATACACTCTATCTCAACATCCTAACTCCCATAGGCCCATCTCTAACTCTATAAATATTAGGTATGGTATTTGTACCCAACCCATATAGGCCAAGTCTAATATGGCCTCAAGACTATGTCACTAGAAACTAAACCATCCAAGGCTCCCCTAAACCAATCAATGTCCATAGAACCACCACTAGTACCTTTCATGGCTCCATCTTTCCTCCATCAGTAAAATTTGACTACATATCTATCATTTGATAACCCTCTATTAGAAGGCCCAAGGGTCTCAGTACCCATATATGATCAAAGGCCCAGTAGTGAAGCACAAATCCCATGCTGATGCCTTAACACTTGTGCACTCTAAACCCCCATAACTCTCTATAAATTTGCACTAGTAAGACCTATGCCCATCCAAATAATATACCACCCAAAAATATCTCCACCAACACCCCCAACAACACATTAAACTATCTCCCTCCTATAGAATCTGTTAGTGCATAACACATGACTACTAGCTACAACATGGTCAGTAAGTATCTCCTTCTAGGAGCTCTCTAGATAATGGCCTAATATTGAAACCTCTAGAGTGGAACTAGGCATCATCTTGATCATCTCTATATAGGATCACCATGCACTCATCTATCTCATCCCCCTCTATGTGGTAGATGGGATCTCTATGGATAGGTAAATGTGAAATCTGATGGACATCCTCTAACAAGATGCTCATCTCTCCAGTCAACAAATAAAAGGTATTAGTTATTGGGTCCCATCTCTTGATGAGGGTGACTATCATCCTAACATCCCTTATTAGGTATTGGTAGTGTCACATCCCTCCAAAACCCACTACCTCCATGTGATTCTAGTCCTTTGTAGACATGGCATCTTTTACCTTAGTAAAGATCTTAAGAACATGATCTTGTAACTGGATCTCATCCTATGCTTACAACAAATGTATCACACATCACTAGATTATCTACACCCCTATCAACTCTTATTTCAACATACCTCCTAACCTATTCTAACTCTTAAACCAAACCTGAAACCTTCTTGACTCGTAAAAACCTTCCCATTACACCTCTTATCTTAAACCCTTCCTAACTTCTAAAAACCTTCCCGTTACACCTCTTATCTTACTTTTCCTAACTCTTAAACCCCTTACATTACACCTCTTAAACCCTTCCCAACTCCTAACCCATCCTAACTCCCCAACCCATCCCACCTCTTATCCTACCTTCCACCCCAACTCCCAACTTTCCCCCTACTTAACCATCATTAGTTTGACCTAACCGTCAAGGATCTCTAAGGGTAAATTTTCCCCTAAGATCGATCATCACTAATTCACTCAACCACCAATAGTCACTATTAGGTGACCATAGGAAATAAGCTTCAACCCCCTAACCTTCCTAAAACCCCCACTCCTTCTTCACACCTAAAAATCTACTATTTATCACATTTTCACACTCCTTGATACCTTTATCCCCATACTACCAACTCCCCAAACACACAATCTTGTACACACACATAAAAATTTACCAAACCTTAGCCCCATAATTAAAAACACACATACTTCCTAACAATTTAACTTATTTCATTTTTATTTTTATCATTTACATTCAACTATTACAATTTACTGCCAAATTTAAGACACCCCCTACCTTGTTTTGTGACCAGTGGTACCACTGTAATCTAGGCCCATCCACTTGTCCTTGATCAATCCCTATTTCTATCTTAACCCCACCATCACTTTCACATACCAAAATCCTCTAAAACAACTCACCACCTTTCTACCCACTCATGAGGAATTTACATCCAAATGCTCAAATTGAATAGAACATTGCTTCTCTAGATTGCAAATGGGGACAAAATGGACCTTGTTGACCTTTTTACCATTAATTTAAGGTTTCAACCTATCCATAAATAGTTATCAAATCATCACTAGTTGACCCTAACCATTGATAGTTACCTCACTGATGTAAACATTCATGGTTGCCTAATCATCACTGATAAACCCTAACTGATGATGGTTGGGATGATTTTTCTTCTTTTACCCCTATGAACCTACATTTTTTTTACCTCACCCACAACTCTTAATGCCTCTGCATGAGCTCCTCTTTTACACCCTCATACCTATTTAGGAGTTCATTCCTCCCCACCAACCAAGAACTACATTAGGCTTAAAGTCCATGTTGGATCAACTATCCCTAGGACTATGTAGGCAACATCCTCTTCCCTAGCACATTTAGAGTCAGCTCAACCACCCCCTACCCTCCCAATCACTTGATCCATTTACCTTTACCTACCTTGACATTGGTACCAACTTTGTTCACCTTGATGTAACCTTGTTTTGGTCATGATGACCACCTTGACTAATTTTTCCATGTTGAACTTTTGTATTACACCCCACCTCATGCATAACTTGACCCATTATGTTTTTATTGAGAGTACTTCCTACCCTAGATACTTGAGTAAATAACAACATTTTCTAAGACACATGAAAAGTGTGACCTAATCAGCTATGACCAACATTAGGGACTAGTTATCTTATCACTAATCCTAAAACTTGACCTAATTTTTACCAACATGGCAATATTTGTCTTTGTGTGATCATGACTCTCACAATTAGTTGTATTTTGTATACGTACTTGTGTCTCAAATGCCTAACCTCATGACCTTTATTATACCTTTTATCAAACCCTAGCCCAATTCAACCTTTTATTCATTGGATCCTAGTTTGAGGGGGAATACTCTCCTCCTGTAGACACCTAAATCTAGCCATCGATAACCTCCAACTAGGCTTTTGACCAATTTCTACCTAAAATGCACAATTTGGCCTAAAAACATTAAATCACATTAAAAGATTTGAACTTGACATATTCAAGTGCCAATTTTGGCTAGAGTATTATTAAATGGGATAATTTAATTTATGGGATAGATAACTTTGATCAGATCATTTTGAGTCAAATTACCATTGCTCTTTTCTATCAAATCTCTTTCACAAGACACATGCCTTTATTATTTTATGTTGGTAACATCCTAAATGGGATAATAGATATAATGCATTTAACATTGACTCCTAATTCTAATCCAATCAAATTTTGGACCAATAACAAGGCATTCTGATCAATTTGAGTAATTTGTGCACAAAGTGATAAATCATTCTTAAGAGCTAGTTAAACCAAATTAGAGCCTAATTAAGAATTACATAGAAACTTGTTGAGTACTTGTTTTTAGAAATGAATATTGAATATCTACATCAACAGGTAACCTCATTTCTTGGGAAGACATCCCTAGGCTATAAATGATGCAAATATCATGATTCATGCCTCATCAAAGCCCTCCATGCCTCTTGATTACTCCTCTATACTAAATATTGATGAGCTTATTTATGAATTTTATATAAAAAATTAGATTAATCATTAGCCACACATCTTAATCTTGAGATGGATGGTCTAGGTTGATTCTCCCCATTTGCAAAAATCTATAAATAGGAGGCCTTGCCACATGAATTTAAAGTCTTGATAATGCAAAGTTATAATGCACAAATTATTCTAAAATCTATTTAAAATTATTGTTACCATGCCAAATTTATTCCAAACCAAGCCAAGCCAAATCCAAAGGTTCCAAGAGGAGGTGGAGGATAGTCAAGCTCCATTGTAACAGACTTTATGAGCACAAACTGAGCAAGCCACTACTACAAAAACATTTAGAGCATCTAAGGAAGGTGAAGGATTCTTGTTTTTCCTTACTTTTTAGTTGTGTTTGTTATTTGTTTTAGTTATAAATCTCACCCTAGTAACTAGGCATGAAAGTGTTAGTTTAGTTTGTTTTTAATTTAATTTCATTCACTAACACAATACTAATATCCCCTTCTTAGTCAAATTCCTAGTTCACATAATGACACACCCGATGAGACCATCATACTATAAGTGGATCATCATACCAAGGAATAGAATCCTATACACCCCAACCTTCACCACCTACTTTCCAACCTCAACCAGATACTTCATCAAGTGTGAAACCAATAGGATTAGGTAGTCAACTAGCAACCAATGTCATGCCTCAATAGTTGAATGTGATGAATCATACTCCTCCTCAATAAGTGATGAGTAGTATTCAAAGAAAGCATGCATAATCTAGTGTAACAACATAATAGAGGCCAAATATATTACCACCTCAACAAGGGACAACTAATGTTCCACCTCATTAAGTAGTGGCAAATACACCTCCTTAATCATAGACTAGTGTACCAATCCAAAACCAAATGATTACTAGCCAAAAATTTGTAAATATTGGTTAGCAATAAATGGTAAATCTTCAACATGTTTTCTTCCCAATAAGGATTCATGTAACAAGAAGGCTATCATGTTTCTCAAGTACCTACTAGACAACAATTGGTTCAAAATGTGCCACAAGTTAAGAGATAGGGTATTGGTTCACAAGTTCCTACTCAACAGTAAGGTTCGATTAGTCGATAGCATATCCCTTTTCAACTAAATTAGGTATAGTATAGTTATATCCCTCCATCCCAACCACAAAATCCTCCAAGTCAAACATTCATAGCCAACCCAAACTAGAATATCATATAACCAAATGTATAATTTCAAGTACATCTTAATCCACATATGCATATTCCTGGTCCATTTCCCAACCAAACTAATATACCCCAAAAGATATCTCCATCATACCCTAGTTAAAGTGTCCCATTTGTGACCTCCCAACCATCTACCCAAACCAATATTCTCCCTCAAATCAATGTTCTTTCTAGTTTCCTATCCCAAGAATTGTAATAGATGAAGGTTGTAATTGCTACCATTCAAGCTGGGAAATAGACTAAAAAGTTTAAGTTAGATGACATGTGCTCTTATCCATTCAACATGGAGTACTTATAGATACCATTTCCTCTAAGAATGAACCACTAAAATTTGACAAATACAAAGGAAAAGGTGACCCTAAGGCCCATTTAACTAAGTTATTTATTTCATGTCGACTAGTGGCATATAGCGATATATACCTTTTATTGTTGTTTCCAAAGAGCTTGGATGGATAAGCCATGGAGTGGTTTTTAAAGTTACTCAAGAATTTAGTAATAGATTTTGATGATCTTTTTGATAAGTTTATGTAACACTTTTACTATAATATTAAACATGAGATTTCATTGGTTGACTTAACACAAGCAAAATAAAGGGTTGGTGAGAGTTTTGTAAGTTATCTACAATGATGGAGAGCCCTTGCAAGCTGATTCACCCATAGTTTACTAGATAAACAATTAGCCACTATGTTTACTAAAAATTTACATAGTGAGATAGCTTATCATCTGGAACTACAATGTGTGCATACTTTCAAGGAGATCATCGACAAAGGCTTGTTAATTGAGTGATCCCTTATTAATAAAGGGATCATCAAGCTTACTTAAACTAATTAAGATCAATGTACCAATTAGAGAAGTGGACAAAACCAACATTCAATCCAAGCATAAGAATCACAACCAACACAGGCTAATAACCAAGATAGACCAAAACAATTCAACTATAATATGAATGTTTTGGGTAATGGACTAACCAAGTCACATCATGTACAAATAGTGAAAACATCATATATACCATATTTTTATCTTACTCCTACCCAATAACCTCTCCAACCAATGTTGCAAGGACAATAACCAAGACCCACACAATAAATTTAGTAACCTTTACCATTACAAACCCCTTCTCCAAAGAGAACTATGCCTACACATTATGTCTTTAGTGACCTAGGAGAGCTTATTGAGTCTATATTTTACAAACTTGCCACTACTAATCTGATTAGTTACCCTATACCAAAGCATTATCCATAAGGCATTCCTTATCCTAATTGGTACCATGAAAATGAATTCTATGAATATCATCAGGTCAATGGGCATAATTTATGAAGATGTGTGAAAATTAAGCATTTGATTGAGAATATGTTGGATAATGGGGAGATAACATTAGATAATGGTGCTTCCACATCCAATCAAACTCTTGGTATTTATCAAAACACCTTTTCACAACATAATAATTAGCAACAATAGAACAATAACAACACTGACCAGTGTAACAATAAAATCAATAGTATAAAAATCAAAGGCCAAACCAACATCATTTGTAGAATCAACAATAGAACCCATAATGTTAGAACAATGGATAAAACCAAGGTCATAATGGTAACAACCAACAAACCTACCATGTAGTTGCACATGACTACAATAGGGTTGTAGGACATATTGTAGGGGGTAGCATTAATACCATCTCTATTAGTCCTAGACTAAGCACTAATAAATCTAGACCATTGCTAAACAATACCACTCAACCAAATTACATGGATAATCCTTCTTTGACTTGGGACTACACATAGGGAAACTAGAAAATTGAGACTCCCACTTTTGGACCATATACTGATAACTCACCTTTGCCATGTGACCACATACAAGTGCACTAACAATTGAGACTTGTCCTATCCAGTCCCACACCATTCCCAACATTTGTTAGAAATTATGGTCTAGTATCTAATCTTGATTATGTAATCACAACTCAAAGGTCAAATATTACTATCCCAAGCCCATAACCATCTACCACTTTGCCTATTATCCAACCAACCTTTTAGCCTCAAAATAAACCATTCACCATTGACCAAGATAAGAAGTTTGATATTGTAGAATAGTTTCAAAAGACACTAGCATAGATATCTATTTTATATTTGTTACAAACATAAAAAATCCACAAGAATATTTTGAATGAGTTTTTAACCTAATCCACTATTTCCAGTGACATATCCCCTGATAAATTTCAATATTTAGTTGGACACCTAGCTCCAACCCAACAAGTCACATTCAACCAAAGTGATATGTCTTCCCTTGGCCTGCTCCATAATAATCCATTATACATAGAAGTTTATATAAAGTGGCATAAAGTGAAATGTACCGTTATAGATATTGGATAATTCTTCAACATAGTGTCTCTAAATCTCATCAAGCATCTTGGGTACATAATGGTAGATCTCCAACTAGAAATGATAACTATCAAAGCCAATGATAATCATGAAAGAGAATCACAAGGCACCATTAGCTTACCAGTTATCATTGGACCTTTGACCCATGATACACTTTTCCATGTGCTTGATCTTGAGTTGTCATATAATATGATTTTAGGTAGGCCTTGGTTACATGAGATTCATGTAGTCCTATAAATGTTGTACCAATGTATCAAGCTCTCCCACTTAGGGATGGAAGTAAATATTCTAGGAGATTTGCACCCATATGATCATTACAAACATCATGAGGCTGAGTTTCAAAGCTACAATTACCAATATGGCATGAATCCAAGTTCCAAGTAGGGTAAAATAAAAGCCATACTTATTGATTCTCCAGAGGATAATTGTATAGATCCTAATACCTTAGATTCCCTTTCCCACATGACACCTCCTAAAGCTTTCAATCATTTCACCATTTCAAATAATGGCCCAAGGGAGTATGTGACCCATCATACCTTTCATATTTCCAATATTTCTTAGAATCCAAAGACCTTTGGGTATCCTAAAAATACCCCATACATGCACTAGTAACAAAATAATAAAGATAAGGGACCTACCGTGTTTGTACCAGCATCTGGCCTAGAACTAGACCCTCTTAAAGGAGATGAATCATGGTTATATAATAATAACCAAGATAATTGTTATAAAAGTGTAAAGTATCCTATTCCCAATAAGATCATGGAACATCAAGATTATGAAGGAAGAGGCCTCAGACTGAATCAATAAGGAACTATTGAGCCAATTTCCATGACTAAGTATAAAAGACCTTACGGATTTAGATTTAAACTACTTGGGGGTGACACCACATATCTTATTTGAGTTCCATCATTGGTGTCTAGTGATGATGATGTCGACATCAAAGTAGAGTCTGATCATAGCCTCACCTTTGATGACCTAGTTGAGACTAACCTATTTGATAATAATGCCATTATAACCTTACCTCAGTCATTTATCATAACCCATTTCGATTACACTATCCCCAAATGATAGATTAAGACCAACAAGAATCCAATTTTGCAATTGATGAGTTTCAGAATGATGAGGCATTCTATGATTTTTTAGGCCTTAGAGACAACATTCCATTGGGAGATTATAAATTAGGATTCTCAATTACATTGGATCCTAAAGCCTATTTTGGAGAGTGGGTGAACACCCTTAGCTAAAAATAAATAAATAAAACATTAAGGTGCCTAAGTGAAAACCTCTTTGAGGCACTTTCTGACTAGGGAATAAGTAAATATAAAGGCCAATTTAGTGGTGAAAACCTATTTCAGAAACCATTAGATGGGGGTGTTCATTCTTCTTCAAATTTATACTAAGAGACCACTAATGATGAAATTGCCTATGGATCTGAGTTCAGTTTTGCACAATAACAAGTATTTGATCAAATTCTTCAAGAATTCCAACTATTTTTATCACATGGCTAGATCTCCCATTGGGGGACTCAAATTCATCATGCCTAGGAGACGTTAAAGAGTAAGTCCTAATAAAGGACCCTGATATAGTCCAATAGTCCAAGTCTTTGCCTCCTATCCTAGAAGATGGTTTGACCCTTCTAGTTAAAGATATAATAGAGTTAAATATAGAGACTTCATCAGATCCAAAATGTATAAAATTATGCATGTCCCTCATTGAGGAGGAATACAAAGTCTTTATAGCTATGTTAAGATAATTTGTAGATATCTTTACATGGGCTTATTCTGACATGCCAAGTTTAGACCTCACCTTTATTCTACACCACCTTATGGTCAATCCTAATGCTAAACTAGTGAAACAAAAGATACATAAGATGCATCCTTGCATTGATGTCTTGGTAAAGAAAGAGTTGGAAAAACTCTTGGAAGTAGGATGTATCTAGTCCATTGACTACTTAGAATGGATTTCTAATGTTATACCTATTAGTAAAAATACTGAAGGAAACAAAATTTTTACTAATTTTTTAGACATAAAAAAAGCTTGTCCTAAGGATGAATTTATTTGCCTAATATTGATATGATCATCGACTCCATGGCAAGTTATAAAATTCTTTCACTCATGGATGTCTTTTTAGGATACAGCTAGATCAAAATAACACTAAAAGACCAACATAAAATAATGTTCACCACTCCATGGGTAACATTTTGTTATCAAGTAATGTCATTTGGTCTTAATAATTCTAGATCTACATATCAAAGGGCCATAACTATCATATTCCATTATATGATGCATGATAGTGTTGAAGACTATGTCAATGACATATTAAGAAAATCCAAGACTAGGGCCAACCATCCAAAAGTGCTATAAAGATATTTGAAATATTATGAGAGTACAAAGTTAGACTCAATTTAATAAATGTGTGTTTAGATTAAACTCAATAAGTTACTTGGATTCATTGTGTCTCATAGGGGAATTGAATTTGATTTGGCCAAAGTCCATGCTATAATCGAGATGACACCATTGACCAATTTAAAACAACTCTATAGTTTACAAGGTAAGATCCAATCAATCTTATGCTTTATCTCTTAATTATTAGACAAGTGTCATCTATTTACACATATTTTGAAGAAGGGAGTTACATTTCACTAGGATTATCACTACCAAACATATTTTCAACAACTCAAGGACTATCGTATTAATCCACTTGTTTTGTTACCTGCTATACCAAGAAGGTCATTCTTGTTGTATCTATCAGCTACTGACAATGCCTTCAGGGCACTTTTGGATCAACATGATAACAATGGAAAAGAGCATGAAATATACTACTTAAGTTATACCTTGCTCACATATGAACACAACTATGTACCTATTGAAAAAGCTTAGCTAGCCATCATCTTTATAGCTCAAAAACTACACCATTAGATGTTGAACAATAAGACCATGGTCATTTCAAAAGTAGATCCACTCAAGTATCTACTATCTAAAATAGATTTATAAGGTAGAATGGCCAAACGGATCATGCTTCTTAGTGAGTTTGACATAGATTATGTCAATCAAAAGGCAATCAATGGATAGGTTCTTATAGATCAACTTGTTGAAGCACCCCTTACATACACAAAGCCACTCACATTTCATTTTCTTGATGAATCCATAATGACCATCATTGACACACCTCTTGAGGAGTAGCACTAGAAGTTGTGCTTTGATGGTTCATTTATTGGACTTGGATTAGGGGAAGGCCTCTTATTTATTACACCATAGGGGAATCTCATCCCTAAATCATTCAAAATCAATTTTCCTTATACAAATAACATGGTCGAGTATGAAACACTTATCACATGACTTTGATAGGTAGTATAATGGAACATATCTCATCTTCAATTTTATGGTGATTCTCAATTAATCATCAATCAAGTCACAAAACATTTCCAAACCAAAGATGACAAGCTAGTTTCATATAAGGCTATGGTCGATACCATAAAGCAACAAATTACAAATATCCAATTTGAGCATATACCAAGGGATAGTAATATAACTATAGATGCCATGGCTACTATTGGCTCTCTAATTTGAAAAATAGACAAAGTTAGAGAGTTTCAGTTCCTCTTTAAGAATTTGGTCACATCAACTCATGAACCTTCAACTGTGGTAATGATTTGTGATATTGTTGGTCCTAATTCTATCTGGTACTCAAACCTTTACAAATACCTTTGTGAGAAAGTTATACCACCTAACATATCTCAAAAACAAACCAAATTCTTTCTTCATCATTCCACTCATTATACTCTACTTGGATCTACCCTTTACAGCTATAGTTTTGATGGAACTCTACTTCATTATTTAACTTTGGTAGAGTCTATGCTAGTATTAATAGAAATTCATGAAGGGGTATGTGGAGATCATTATAGTGGGGCAGTCCTATCCAAAAATATCTTACATGTTGGTTATTATTGGCCCATGATGGATGTAGATGTAGCTGCATATGTAAAGAAATGTGACAAATGTCAATGGCATGCTAATCTAATTCATGCCCCAGCCCAAACTCTAAAACTGATGTTGACACCATGGCCATTTTCTACATGAGGACTTAACCTCATTGGTAAAATCAACCCCACTTCATCTAACAACCATAAACATATCCTTACCTCCATTGAGTATTTCACTAAGTGGGTTGAAGCTATACCCCTCATTTACATGAATGGAAAACAAATTTCCAAGTTCATCTTCAACCATCTCATTTACCACTACAGTATCCCTTCTGACATTATATCTGATAATGGAGGATCATTCAAGAATAATGATGTTGATAAGTTATGTATTGAATACAACATTACACAACATTTTTCTATGGCATATTACCCTCAAGGTAATGGCTAGGTTTGAAACATTGAACAAAACTATTATAAATATTCTCAAAAAGATTGTTAATAATGCCAGTCATGATTAACACCTACAAATATTCCCTACCTTTTGGGCATACCATATCAATCATCATACTCCCACAGGAGCCACTCCATACTCACTTGTTTATGGTACTAAAACCATCCTTCCTATTTTAGGTCAAGTTACCTTCCCTATGCATATCTTTCAAGCATTCCCTAGATGATCATGAATATTGAGTAGCCCACCTATAAGAGCTAGACCTACTTGATGAAAAATGCACAACTATGCTCAATAATCTTCAAGCATATCAGAACTGACTCAAAAGCCACTACAATAAATAAATTAAGTATAGAACATTTAAAATTGGTGATCTTATTATTAAAGAAAACCAAAATAATATTATGACTGAGAAGAATCATAAAGGTAAATTCAAACCAAACTGAATAGGGCCTTTCATCATTACTACAGATTATGGATCGGGAGCATATAGGCTCACCACACCAAATAGAGATGAAATTCTTAAGCCAATGAATATTACTCACCTTAAGTGGTACTATGCTTGAGTTATATGGTGAATTATCTATAAGGACCATTTCAATTGTGCCATTTTGTCCCTATCCTTCTTTGTATGAATTTCATGCTTATCATTCTTTTTAGCCCATTCCATCTGCTTTACCATCCTGTTCTATCAATCAAACATGCTCTGAATCCTATCTACCTAGTTCATTTGACTTTGGTTTCACTATTTTTTTCACCTTTTTAGCATCAAAGAATTTGATTAATTTCATTAGTTATTTTATGTAATTTCAATAGAGATCATAGTTTGGAGCAGTATGATAGAAGTTTTGGTAGTTACATCCTTTATGTGTTATTTCTTTCTTGTCACTAGTCTTGCTACTAATTATACCAACCTTTGGGAAAATTAGTACTATTGATCTATGCCATTGTGTCCTAATTGTAACCACCTATGGGAAAACTATTCGAAACATTTATTTACTAAGCCTCGACATACCAACTTGTCACTTCGTATGCCATATTATGCCTCTTTACCAACTATACCTATTTTGTTTGAATTGATATCTACGCTAATACAATTCTTTTGTTGTAAAGGTAGAACTATAGTGACTTGAGGTCTTACTATAGGAATATGTAGGTAGTGCTCAATACTTGTTGAGGTCAACTCAGTCATCCTTTCCACCATCATCTTATCATTTTGTGAGCAACTTAAGTTTGAATGCTCTTGTCATTTTATGAGCAATCTAAGTTTGAACACTCTCATTATTTTATGAGCAACCTAAGTTTAAACACTCTTGCCATTTTATGAGAAACCTAAGTTTAAATGATCTCACCATTTTTTGATTTTGAACCATTTAGTGTCTTATCATTATTGATCAAGTTGAGATACTTCAAAAATTCCAAAAACATTTGTAAAACCAGTCAAAAATAACAAAAACACTGGCCACTACTTTACCTTAAGGATTCTAGAAACCCTTACTAAGTTGTAAGAAAAAACACTTATTTATTAGTTTCCCCATCCATTTTGGCCTTTTTCTCTCATGCACTTATCATTTTTCAAGACCATTCCTATTATTCTATCACATCCATTGTGTTTGTTTTTATCAGTTATCACATTCTTCCCATTCCTTGGGAGAACTACATTTGGCTTGAAATTTTTGTTGGATATTACATCTATGGAACTATGTAGGTAGTGTCTAATTTCTTATTACGTATGGATAAATCTTGACCACCCCATTATAATTCTTCTCTTCCCCAATTTTATTCATTTGTTAAGTTGTTACCTATTTTCCAGGGGCAATGTTCGTATGGTTTATATTACATTGTTTGTTTGTTTATTTTTGCTTATTTTATTTGTTTATTTATTTGTTTACTTTCAACACTATTTCCTTGATTCATTTTATATGTGTTCATTAGGTGATTCCTTGCCCACACTTGCACTTGAATCCATCCATATTCATATTTTTACATTATCATCATGGTTTCTATCATTGATGCATTATTTTCTATTGAGTATTAGATTATGGGAGTCAGTCCTCATACATATTTTGGCCCAGCCCTCATGATCTTATACCATGATGCCTAATGACACATGTTATAATAAACCTTAGCTTTAAGAAGTCTATTCAGTAACGGCAACATCAACATCTCTTCAGTACTTGCATCTTGATTCAATCCCAAATAGAGTAATTAACCATGAAAGAATTTCAAACTTTGTTAGTTTGGATAAGCACTCCCTACTAGCAAGTTGTTCTAATTTATCATTTTCTCTCTTTGTTAAGTTACCCTCATTGCTATCTAATAAATCATGTTTTCCATAATTGAGGTCCAATGATTATAACTACTATGGAGAAATCATTGCATGTCATCCCACCTACATTTCTCAATGATTATAACCACCTTTGGACAAATCATTATGTTGTCACCACTTTACATTTTTCTCCCATATAGGGGCATGATTTTATCTTGTTTGTCTATTCTAACTAGGGAAACTCCATCTTTTCAATGATTATAAACACCTTTGGGCAAATCATTGTGTTATCATACCATGTTGCCACTATCAGGGTACAATGCTTATAACTACCTTTGGAAAAACCATTATACACCATCCCACTTGCATTCTCAGTTATTTTGACTAATTTTTCAAAATCATTGTGTTTTCACCCCATCATATTTCCTTTATTTGGTCCCCTCATTGCACTTCTTATCAAGGGACCGTTTGTTGACCTACTTGTGCCAATCATTCTCTCGAGGGGATATCATGTAGTTAGTTGATCATCATTGTAGTTGTAGACCTACAATAACTTTTCATTATTTGATAATAAATTACTATGCTTATAGCTTGCAATGCCTTCCCAAATAGGGATGAACTGTAGACACCTAAATCTGGCCATCGATAACCTCTAACTAAGATTTTGACCAATTTCCACCTAAAATGCATAATTTGGCTTAAAAACATTAAATCACATTAAAATCTTTGAAACTAACATATTTAAGTGTCGATTTTGTCTAGAGTATCATTAAATGGGACAATGTAATTTATGGGCTAACTAACTTTGATCAGATCATTTTGAGTCAAATTGCTAATTTCACACCTAGGTGCCCTAGATTGCTCTTTTCTATCAAATCTCTTACATAAGACACATGCCTTTGTTATTTGGTATTGGTAACATCCTAAATGGGATAATGAATCCAAAACATCTAACATTGACTTCCAATTCCAATCCAGTCAAAATTTAGACCAATAACAAGGCATTTTGATCGATTTGAGTATTTTGTACACAAAGTGCTAAATCATGCTTAAGAGATAGTTAAACCAAATTAGAGCCTAATTAAGAATTCCATGGAAAATTTTTGAATATTTTTTTTTTTATAAATTAATTTTGAATATCTACATCATCAAGTGACCTCATTTCTTGGGAAGACATCTATAGGCCATAAATGCCACAAATATCAATATTCATGCCTCCCATACCTCATCAAAGCCCTCCATGCCTCTTAATTGCTCCTCTATCCCAAATATTGATGATCCTATTTATGAATTTTAATTACAAAATTGGATTAATCCTTAGCCACACATCTCAATCTTGAGATGCATAGTTTAGGTTGATTCTACCCATTTATAAAAATCTATAAATAGGAGGCCTTGACACACGAATTTAAAGTCTTGATAATGCAAAGTTATAATGCACAAATGATTCTAAAAGCTATTAACAATTAGTTTTACCATTCCAAATTGATTCCAAACCAAGCCAAACCAAAGCCAAAGGTGCCAAGAGGAGGTGGAGGATAGTCAAGCTCTATTGCAACAAATGTCATGAGCACAAACCAAGTAAGCCACTACTACAAAAGCATTTGGAGCATCCAAAGAAGGTGAAGGATTCTTGTTTTTCCTTAATTTTTAGTTGTGTTTGTAATTTTTTTTTTTAATTAAGCTCACACTAGTAACTAGGCATGAAGGTGTTAGTTTAGTGTGTTTTTAATTTGATTTCATTCACTAACACAATACTAATCTCCCCTTCTTAGTCAAATTATTAGTTTACACCTCTCATACTTGGGCCAACCAGACCTTGACCAGTTGATAGCTCATTTTTGTTCTATGGCTTATTGAACTAAAATCTACAAAAAAGGGGTAAAATGTAGACACTTGAAAATCTCCCCTTGACTAGTTTTTGATGTTGCCTGTACTTGGGGCCTATTTTTGACCTCTAGTAGCTAAACTTTGCCTTGTAAAGGTTTCATCCCCTGGTTTGCCGCCTTACTTTATCAAAAACACACTTAGGCACCTTTCTTTAATAAACACTTTAAACATATTTTTTAATACCCATTTTAAACCTTTTTCACTTAGGGGTCAACCATCAATGGTTGGCCTAACTCTTGATAGTTGACCTAACCATCGATGATTAGGCATTCACCCCTACAAAACAAAAAATCATCCATCTATAGGATAGGTATGCATGGGTAAAATATAAAATTTTCCATGCACAACTCACAACTTTATTTCCCTTTGAATTGGCATATTTATCCTCACTCAACTTGGAAAATTTATCTCTCCTCACTTAGCAGTTTTATGCTATAAATACAAGGCTCTTGGGAGAGTTGTGGATGTAATATTTGTATTTGGGCTCTCTTATTGTTTTTGTGCTGGTATTTAGAATCCCAAAACTCTATCCATGTGACCTTTAAAGGTTTAAGTGCTATTATGTCACCCAAATTTCTTCTAGTTTTCAACTATCATTCACTTGGTATCATGCAGGTACCCTCCTTTCATTTTAGTATTTTCTTTCTTTATCAAGTTTTCATACCTTTTTCTACTCACCTGCACACCACCCCTCACCCCAACTATCCATACTTTAACTATTTCCCATCAGCCATTTCATCTTCATCTCCATCTTAATTTTTACAAACTTCTATAGGTAACCATCACATGTTATAGGAACTATCACCAATTACCCCAACCATCATCAGTTACCTGACCATCACTCGTTAGACCAAACCATCATCGATCACACCCAACCACTAATGGTCACTATAAAAATAATAATAATAATAGATTGTTATTTTTTCCCCCTTTCACCCAATCAAACCCCTATTTCTATTCCTGACCTATTTGTAGACCCTACCTAGACCCTCTAAACCTAACCTTGGTACACTTGTGTATGGTATTGACCCATTGTGCCATATCTTCTATCAAACATGTAGATTATTTATTTTCTTGCATTATTTACTTTCTTATCATTTAAATTCAAGTATATTTATTATATCATTTTAAACTTAATTATTTTAAAAGTGGATTGGCAGCGTCCTAGAAATCCTTGTGCTTCTTGGATCTAGCATATGATAGGAAATCCACTCAACCCACCATCTAAAAAATCCCCTTATAATTTTCTTGTGATTTTTAGGTTATATTCCCTATTTTAAGAGATTTCCCACATTCATCTGGATCAATTTGCACATTCTACTATGTACCCATATACATACCCACATATTCATTTTCTTTTATCTACTTTTAAAACTAAGAAATGAAGGAAATAAATTGAAATAAAGTGATGAAATATCTTACTTTAGAAGGTAATTTCAATATGATATTATCTCATCATTTCCTTCTCCTTAACCATTTCAAAGGTTATAAAATTAGTTTGCCTTTCTATTTGATTAAATACTTTGAAAACACCACCTTGGCTTATCATGTGAGTAACAAAAATGACATAATTTACTATGGTTTGATATATCTATTATTTAAAAAAGGCAAGCCTCTACCAAGTAAAACCATATCCCTTGATGAAGACCTTCTTTTTAATGTCCCAATGCCCCCTAAAAAAGAGTACGCTTCCCCCAGCCCTTGCTCTTTCACCCCCTCATCCAACCTAGACCAACCCCTCCTTAAATGTTTGATATCCCCTTTACCTTCCTCCACCAAAAAATGCAAAAATAGCTCCACCCCCACCAAAGAGGAAACCAATCATAAGGGAACCCTAACCCTCTCCCTGGAGGAATCTATTGGCCAATATAATAGAGAACTTGGCATTTTTTTGGACAAGCTTGAGAATGTTGAGATGGCCATGTCAAATATTATCACTGACTGGAATTGTTTGAAAGTGGATATTGTGAGACTCAAGAATGATTTGGATATGGTGTTGAAGATAGAAGACACCCTACTAGAAAAAAAGACTAAACTAGTGGTGATATTTAAGAAGACTCCTATTACCTAGACCACTTTTCATCCTAAAGGGACCCATACTCAATTCAAGAAAAGACCATCTACACCTCTATTGAAGGACCCTTTAAATGCACTAAGGGTAGAATTAATAAGGTAATGCTGAAATAAACAAGTCAAGAGATGGAGAAGGAGGCTACATAAGATAACACTAGCTCTAAGGAGCTATCTAGTTCTAACTAAGGCTTTGTTTATGGTATTTTTATGTTTTGGTTATCATTTTATTCATCTTTTTATTTTTGGTTATCACTCTATTCTTTCTCAACTAAATACCTTCCCTAAACTATAGTTGATCTTCAACTTATCTTTCATTGCGTATTACTTTTGTTTGGACTAGTGGTTACAAGATCCTTGTAAGACCTGTTTTATTCACCCTATATAATAAAAAATATATTATGATATCTCTATGGCTCCAAGAAATATTTGATCCAACCTCTAATTTGGAATAAAACCATTTTTGATAGCATTTATAATAATTAAATAATATCCTTATATATCTATTTTATCAAAGCCTTTCTCTCTAGATATCTTTATCCCCTCAAGTAAGGCCACAACTTTAGCCTCATTATTAGTAACTTTTGGAATAAAAAAAGAACCACCCAGAGAAGTTTCCCAAAAGATTTTTATAGAAAATAACCAACCCCTACCATACCAATATTACCTCTTGATGATCCATCAAAGTTTAGTTAATCATATCATGTCTCATTGGGATCAATATCGCATCTAATTGGTCTTTATTCCTTACCTTATTCCCTAACCTAGGTAAGTGTAAAATAATATTTGTCTAATTTTTTAAAATTTTAGCCTCTTGTGGACTTAACATATTTCTATTTAAAGTAGAATAAATGGAAACATCACCAAAAATTTTAATTTAAAATTTTGTCTAAAAACTTTCCCTATTTAATATTTTATCAGTAATGATCCTATTATTCTTCTCTTTCTAAATGTGCCAAATGACATTTGTCATAACTGCCTACGAAAATGTGTAAGATGTTTTGAACCTGGGGCCATGCCAATAATTTTTCTCTAATGTTATGTGGATAGATACATGTAAGATGAAGTCTTTAAAGAATACAAAACAAAATATTTTTAGAATATGAACAATGTAATATAATAAGTTCCACTAATTCCCATTCTTATTTACATAGAACATAGAATGAGAGTCTAACAAAACCCATCCACAAGCTATCTTATGTAATAATATTTTCTAATCAAGCCAACCAAGAAAAATAATTTTATTTTGGTGTAAAAATATTATTCCATAATAGTGATACTACCTATTCCTATTCCATAGCTACTTCTATAACCATCACCTTATAACCAACTTAAATACTATAAATTTCATAATTATCACTTTTCCATCTCAAAGAATTAATTTCATTCATTATAAAATATTTCCTAAAAGTCAAAATCTAAGATAGAAATATTTTTTTATCCTTTGGTCCATCATCATTTCCCAAATATTTATAGACCCTAGTACATCCTACTGAAGTGTCTAGGGTTACCTAATAATCATAAACTCTCAACTCCCATCTCACCTCCAAAATTCCTTTTAAATCATCCATGTCCCCTGTAAGACAAGTGTTGATTCACCCTACCATGAATCTCATAAAAAAAAATTGATACTCCATTTCCTACATCCCATATCAAATAATTACAAATTATCTTCCTAGAAACCAAAATAAAATTCCAAATGTGAGATCTCGAAGGTGTATTTTCCAAAATGGAAATTATCTCAAGTACCTCAGAATATAAATATTTTCCATGAACTAAATGACTCCAAGGATTTGAGGCTTCCTCATATATTCTCCAAGATAATTTAGCTCATAAATCCAAGTTTTTAACCTTTAGATCTTGTTATCATGTTCCTCATGCCTCCATAGATATACACACATTTTCCTATTTAGTAAGATTTTTTTGTGATTATCCTCCTTACCATTCCATAATAAATGTCAGATGATTTTATTCATTCATTACATTACACAAATGGGTAGCTAAAAAAATATAAAAATAATAAATAAGAATTACTTAGAGCACTTCCTTAATTAAAACTATCCTTAGGGCAAGGCACAACCATTTAACATTTCATCCTTCTAGTCTTTTCTACATATTATCAATTAAATTTTACCACAATGTAGACTTTTATACAACCTATATATAGTGGCACAACCAAATATTTACTAGGTATATTTCCAATGGAAACACCTAACACATCTAAAATTCTACACTACCTTTCCCATGAAACATTAACATAAAAAAATCTATGACTTATGCAGACTAATTATTTGGCCTAACACAACTTCATATAAACTAAAATTTCTCTAAATAACCTTTGCCTCCAAAATTTTTACCAGCCCAAACATAATTGTATCATCCACAAATTCTAAATGTGTATTTTAAGAATCCCTTTCATAATATTTTAATCCTTAGATTTGATTAGAATGTCTTAACATTCCAAAAACCCTCCCAAAGCTTCAACCATAATGATGAAAAGATAAGGAAAGAGAACCCCCTTATCTAACACTTCTTTAAATTTTAAAATATCCCACTAGACAACCATTAACCAAGATAGAAAATAAATATCTAAGCATATAATTTAGTATCAAAGTGATCCAATCATGTGAAACACCAAAAACAACCAATATTTATTTCAAAAAAATAAATTTTAACCTATCATAAGACATCTTAATATCCAATTTCCCTATCATAAGCCATCTCAATATCTAATTTCAAAAACATTCTATATTTAACTTCAACTTTATGAGTATGGATAATTTCATGCATCATGATAACCCGATCCAATATTTTCCTTTCACACAAATCCTCCCTACCCTAGAGAAATTATAATAGGTAACAAATATTTAATCTCTCTACAATAACTTTTAAAATAATTTTGTAAGTTATATTAACAAAATAAATTGATATGAAATCAGTAAAGGACATTATATTATTATTTTTTGGAACTATATAAATTAAAGTACAATTCAAATATTTGATTATTTTTTTTAAAATCATAGGTTCATTGACCACCTTTTTCAAATCAAAACTAAAAATATCCCAACAATATATAAAATATCAATAGGGAATCCATCTAAACTAGAAGATTTAATAGATTCCATTATTTGAATAATTTTTGTGATCTCTTCCTTTGTAAATGGTTTTAATAGATTTTTTTTAATCAGTAATCAAATATGAAATGTTACATAAAATAATATCCACCACCTAGTAATTATGAATAATATCTTTAGAAATCAAGTTTTTTAAAAACTTAACCACTTCATATTAAATTTCCTCAAGATCATTTACTATGATTCCCTCATTATTTTGAATATGATAAAATATATTAAACTACATTATTGAAACTATATATTGATTAAAAATATATCCTTATCTCCTTCCTTAATCCATGATTCCCTATATTTTTTATTCCAAAATAATTCTTACCACATATAAACCTAATGAAACTTAGTAAAAAATTCATGTTCCATTAGAAGACACTCATCTGTCATAGGACCAAAATGAAAATTTGAATTTTACATATTTAGTTCCTCTTCCAAAATTAATTTTTATTCAAAACTATTTATGAAAAATATTTTTTTCCAAACCTTCAAAGATTCTTTCAATAAACTTAATTTTTTAGAGAACTTAAACATACAAGATCTATGACCTAGACCAAAGTTATTCAACCATTCCTTTAATTGTTCCCCAAAATCTGGGTGTCGAAGACACATTAATTCAAACATATAAGGACATATTTATGGCACTTTAAAAGTTTTTATATCTAAAGAAATCTGAAAATGATTAGAACTAAGAACCTAGTTACCTTACACCCAAGAAAGAAAAATAAAAAAATCTATCCAAATGTTTAAAAATATTATTAAAACCCTCTTATTTATCTACATGAATTTTATTACTTTTGAAATAATATCCAATAAATAATTAGATTAAAAAAAATCTAAAAAAAATTATGATCGAGATTATGTTGAAATTAACCCTCATTTACAATCAGGTCCCAAAATGGGGTAGGGGTGATAGCTCATTTGGTTAGGTATTTCCATCGTGCTCTGTCGGTCATGTGTTCAAGACCCCCCACTCCCGTGGAATCGAATGGTGCATCCGCACCCCGTTGCCGCCGGTCACATTAAAAATTTTACCTGGTTGCAGGTGTGTTACACACAAGTGACACAATTAGGTCCCAAAATTACATTAAAATCCCATCCCACAAAAAAAATCTTATCTTCCCATTGAGTGGCTATGAAATTTGACCCCATGTTTTTTTAATAAATAGGTTTATTTAAACCATAAACATATATAAAAATTCTAAAAATAGTCTTTTTACAACAAATAAAATGATACGTCATCCAACTATTCTCCTTACTAAGGATTTAACAAGTTTAACTATCACTTGATTCCATAACAAACTTAGTCCTGACTTAACTTTTGAGATAACAAAAAAAAACTTTCCAAAATTACCAGTTAGAAGTAAGAATTGCCTCCTAGATTATAATTGATGTAACTTTTTTCCTATAAAAAATAATATCTTGCCTCCTAGATTATAATAGACATTTTACTAAATGCCTTTATTCAATGGAATTCATACCCTTGACATTCCAGGAAAATTTTGAAATGACATAAATGGAAGATGCTTCCCCTAAAAATAATCTAATTTTAGTAATTATGCCTTTAATACCCTTAATCTAGCCTTTTTTCCACAGTTCATGATTCCTAATTAGAAGAAAAAAATCTTTTAAGGGATACATCTTCAATGTCATTTTTTTAATCTATTTATTATATCAATCATATTTACCAAAGAAGGTGAAGGAACTTGGGTAGACACTAAATCAAAGAAGTTAAAAAAATTAAGAAATAACAGTTTTATTTGGAGCATGATCAAATTTCAAATTTCCCCATCTCAAAAAACTTTCCTATCCCATTAAAACTCTAGGACATGATTTCAGACAAATTTGTTTTTGGTCATTTAAAATGTGAGGACTAAATTCTAAAGAATTTTTTCCACAAGTAGCCTTTATAAAAGAATTTATTCTTCTTCAATCCTTACTTGGTCAAACTTAGCCTCGTCACTTTCGATATCTTCCATAGCCTCCATTTTAGAGTATTCATAGTCAACCAAAGCCTAACCTTTTTCAACATAATTACCATGCAATACCTTCATATTTTTCCTTTCATCTACCTCCCTATTCAAATTATAATTTTTTTTGTATCACATCAATTTTATGTAAAGATTGATCCTGTGGAGAAATCACTTATTTACATATGTGAGCATATTTATTTATACTCTCATTAGTAACACCTACTTATAGATATTAATCCATTTTACTATGTAAAATAAGGGTATAAGAAATAAACATATCAATCCTTATTAGTTTCTTAAAATTGTAATACCTTATCTGTATCCACCTCATAATTATTATAAATTCCAAACAAGTTTGGGTCTCCAAATATTATCACTCTTTTGTTACAAATCATATTAATATTTCTATGTTGAGCCTTCTTAACATATTACTTTACATCCCTCTTATTTCTATGTGAAAAATCAATTGATTGACACCTAAACAATTTCTAGACCCAATTTTCATATTCAACATTTTGAGTGAAAGACACATTCCTACAAACAAGCTTAATACTACTAACCAATTATTGAGAATACCTAAGATGAGTTTTAATTTACATACAAAGCTAAAATTCTATCTATAAAATTAGAAATAACAACTATAAATTCACCAACCAAATCTCCTATTATTTTTAAACTCTCCATATTCCAAAATTATAGAGGTAATGCATATAATCTAATCCACATTACTTTTGAAATTTATATGAATTTATTTCTTCTAAATTTATTCTTCTAAGATTAAAATTCAATAAACTGATTGAAAACATTCCATTTTGATTTACCCAAAATAAATTCCTTGGCCTTTAAAGAAATAAAACTAACTAAAAAAAATTATCACTATGTAAAAATGAAAAGGAAGATAACATAATACCTTTCCAAATATTAATCATCCAAGTTCTCAACCTTCCAAATTTCATTCTTCCACCATTAATTATCCCAAAAATGCTACCAAACTCATTTATATACAAAAATATTTTGTAGCTAAGTAGTCCACCTTTACACTTTTTCCCTCTATAGACACTAGAAAATTGTACACTTATATTTTTTGATGACTGAATGCCTTAAGACCCCCTAAAGTTCCTCTAAAACCTTCTTAACCCTTAACCAACCCCTCTTAACCTAACCAAATCACTATTATCCTCTTCACATAGTACTATTCACTATGGGACCCATTGTCACTATTCATGATGACATGGCAAGTAACATGAAATGTGACATGGTAGGTGATATGGCAAGTGAAATGGCTTGGAAGTGAGGTGGATTGAGGTGGTAAATCATACCCCACCTAGGACCTACCTCCAAGGTACCTAAGGACATCATTAAGCACCAAAGGCCCCCTCCTTTGAAGTATGGCACTTTTTTCCCCATGGGACCATCATTCAACCTGTGTTTTTATCCTCATGCATGAATAATACTACCAAAATTCATAGGGCACTTATCCAAAAGATATAAGTGAGTGGTGGAAAGTATTTTTGACCCATATGAGCCCATGTGCATCATTCCCTCTCCATTTTGGACTCTTTATCAAGTTGGGAGATAAACCAACCAAGTGGGAGACCTATTGGCTAAGTGGGAATCTCACCCCCTTGTATTTCATGACCACTGATGCACCCACATGGAGAATGGTGATAAAATGCATGGGGAACTTATCCAAAAGACAAATTAGCGAGGTTAAAAGTCCTTTGGCCTTATTTGAGCCCATGTGCATGATTCCCATTCCAAATTGGACTTATGTGCAAGGTGGGAGATAAACCAACAAGGTGAGAATCCCACCATCCTTGTCCCCTTTTTCATTTATGAGATCACTTGAAAAATGGTTCCATACTTCACTATTCCACTTTTTTGGCATGTTTCTTGACAATAAATTCTATAAATATGACCCTCCCCCTTCATCCATGGTAAAGTTGGTTTTTGGTGAGAACATTATCATCTTACAAGTTTCAAGAGAAATTTTGAAGGAGATGATCCAAATCTTGGAGAAAAATAATTCAAATCAATGAATCTCTATTGGAATTACTATAGGATTCCAACAACATCATCAACTACATCTACATCAACATTCTTCTCCAAGATTGGAAGGTAATCTTTATTGTATTTATTTTATTCCTTTATTTATTTACTTCTTACATTTTATTTTTTTGGCCTCCATACCCTTCACCTCTTAACCTCTTCCTTTTTATCCCATTCATCCCATTTATCTCTTTTCCATATTTATCCATTTATCCTTTTTACCCCATTTTCCTCTTTTTTCCATTTACCCTGTTTTCATCTTTATTCCATTTACCCCCTTTTACCCCTTTGACATCCTTACCCCTTTGTGCCATCTACCTATTCATCTCCTTGTATATTTAAAACCTTAACCATATACCAAACCCAACCAAACCATATTTTCTTAAATACTTATCACTTTGACAAACCAAAAACACAACCTTAAGATAATTAATTTTCAACATTAGTATTAATCACATTAGTTGCTTTGTTTTAATTATCTTAGCAAAGCATTTAATTTTCTTAATTAAAGTTAGTAATTTTATATTTTAGTTTTATTTATTTATTTATTTATTCAATTTCATTTCATTTTTATTTATCAACTTAACTATATAAATCATGTGGATTAACAGCCTCCTAGAAAGCTTTCACTTCTAGGATCTAGCTCATGCTACAAAATCCACCCATCTAGTTGTCTAAAAAATAAGTGTGTTTAAGTATTTTATTATTTTAAAGTCATCCTTCCAAACCAAAGATTAACTCTCACAAAGTATAGAATTCAATGTGTGCACATTTTAATAGGTTTTTATACACACCCTTCTTAACTAGTTTCTTTCTTTCCAAATTAAGAAAAAGCAAAAAAAAATAGATAAAAATATTTTGGCATGCCCAATGGGACCCTTGAGTTTTATTGGGTTAATATATGTTTTAGGACATTTAGTTTCATTATTAAAATTTCATTTAGTTACACATATCATTTTTGAAATTCAAACGTTCCTTTCTTCCTTTCAAAATGCACGTTTTAGTCTCTTTTTCTTTCTAAAAAATCAGAAAATAAAAAAGGAAAATTATCAGTCTTATTTTTTAATTTCCAAACGAAATCATCCTAATATTATGACTTCAATTATCATCTTACATTTAGGGGTGCATTCTAGTTTTTCTTGTATTCATTCAAAAATAAATCAAATTTTCCTTTTGGTTAAAATTAACTTACATACATAATTGTTTAATTATCTCATCTAGTTTAATTTAAGAAAAAAACTAATTTTAGTGCACAAATGTTACACAAACTAAACTAATTTCACTAAAATAAACATCAAACACACTTGAGACAAGGCTTGACTATGATTTCATCACCTAGAAGATCACTTTACCCTTTCCCAGTTATTGTACTTGGATTTAATCACTGAGGGGATAACCAACTTAGCTCTTTTGTTGAGTATAAAATTTAAATAAATGGTATAAAGGCTAAGCACCCACACTCTCTATGTGATCATGAAGTGAGGGGAACAAGCCCCAAGTATCAAGCCATGTTCCTAATCCAATACATCATTCTTTTTTATCGCCTAAATGCAACCCAAAATCAAACATAGATTTATTTTTAGGACCTATTCAAATCAATTTCCCCGTCACACTTTTCTAAGGCATAAGCCAAAAGAGAGATTAAAAAGAATCCTAGGACTTAACATGATCTTAGTAAATGCATTGTTTGCCTTGAATCTTTTTTTTATTTATCTTTTTTTTGAGGTGTGAGAATGTATCATTCCTTTCCTATTTTATTGTATGGTTCTTAGTCACAAACAATGAAGGGACCTTGAAAAATAAAATTCACCACCAAGTCATCCAACCTCTTCCCACTCTCCATCCATAGAACATATTTCTCAACCCATGGACTCCCCTCATAATTTGAAAAGTCCTATTTGGGTAATCTCAGGAGATGTGAATTTTGATGCTTTCCTAAACAATAATCATGAAGCCTTACAACATTACCTTATAACTACATCTTACCAAATCCAAGTTTCAACCACACCTATAGATCTTCCTTATGGCATGCCTCTCCACCTCATAGGGAGTACCTTCACTACCATGATAACTACTCAACCTTTAGCTACCCAAGCCCTATCATTAACCAATAACCCCCTTGAGGATACCACTTAAAATCAACTAACCCAAACTACCACTACCCCTATACCACCTAACAATCACTCCTCTGTAATAAGAGTGCTTACCTCTAACACTACCCATCTCCCTCTAGTTGCCTCCAACCCATCAAACACTACTCTATTTAAAAGATTTATGGTGTCCATACCCTCCATATAACCATTGATTAGTATAAAGGTCACTACCCTTCCATCGGCTACTAACTCAACTACCACTCCTACCCAACAAGTGACATTTAGTTATCTCCATAATCCATAATGGCACATGCCCACTACATAACCACCCAACCCTACCCAACCATTGACATCCACATACCAATATTTCTCTTCTACCCAACCATTGACATCCATATACCAATATGTGGCAAACTCTCAACCTTCCACCCATTATTAACATGTTTCTCAACCACCACCGTAATATGTAGCTTACAACCTCTCGAGTACTCAACCCCAAAAAAACTTCATGAAAATGATTACTACCCTTGAGTCATCCATCTCTAGAGCCCATAATCTCTTATCCTATGATCAAATTTGCAATGATCCTATTCACCCTTCAGGTCTTATCAGACCTTATCCATCCTAGTGGGAACTTCTAAAATTTACCAAGTTTAATATTAAATAAGAACCTAAAAAAAATTTTAGAGCATTTAGACATTGATTCTACTTGATTTCCCATTATGACACTCTTCTCCTCTATACATTTCCTATGACATTACCCAAACTAGCATTGGATTGGTAAGTGTCATACCCAAACATTCCATCTTCTCCTTTAACCAACTAGCCCAAAACTTCTTGGATCACTTTTCAATAAATATATACATGAAAGTTTCTGTTACTGACCTCTACTCCATCTGACAATTTGAGGATGAGTCTATTGCCAATTTTATGGCTCATTAGAGGAACCTAATTAGCCAACTTTCCTTCTCTTTACCTCAACTCAAACTTATATATATATATATATATATATATATAAATAAATATATATATATATATATATATCTTTACTCGGGCATGTGTTATGCATATCTCATCCACATTATGTGTCCAAATCTTTTGTACCTTTGATAAAGCTTTTACCATGGACCATAAACTAGAGAATCAAACCATTGATGAAGGAAATCTTAAAATCAAAAACAAGAACTCAACCTATAAAACCAATGAGACTTCTTCCTCCAAATCAAACAACCAACCCAATACCAACACCAAGAACAAAGGAACCACAAATTCTATTATCCTCAAATCTGTACCTCAACCATCTACCAACCAATAAAACTTGAGGAACCAAACTTTAAACTCCTCTAATTCTTCAAACCAAAACCTAAGAAACCAAACTTGGAGCAACTAAAAGCAATTAACTCCACTTGGGGAACCCTATGCTTCCATTTTGTAAAATTATTAAAAGATAATATCATCAAACTTCCACCAATTAAACCACCCCAATAGTTTGATGCTTCTTGCCCCATGCTAGGTTGGTATAAAAAAATGACCATTGTGCCTTTCACTGAGTCATAGGACATGATATCAACAATTACAATACCTTGAAATACCTTGTCCAATCCCTCATTGACAAGGGGAGTTTAGATTGGACAACCCTAATGCATCACCCAACCAATCCCTTGACATATTTAGGCAACCTTTTCCAAACCATGATCCCACCAAAAATGATAATAACAATGTCAAATGCTCTCCTAACACCCATACTATTAACATGGTTCTTGACACAATCACTAATAAAGAACCCATTCACCAATATACCAATCCCCCTCTACTTATTGAAATAGTAAAGTTACCTCCTACCCTTTTAGACATATAAATAGAGGAAGTAACCACATCCAAACCTTTGATAAAGGTTACCATAGCTATCTCCTCTATTATATAACCATCCATTCCATATTTGGAAGCTATCTCATAAGAAAAGATAACTACACCCATCAAACCCCTCATTTTGGAACCTTGCATCAAAAACCAAGACAAGGGTAAGGGAACCAAACCAAAACCTCCAACCCCTTCTGTAGTGGAAAAACGTAGCCCTTCTAAACCAACCAAAACCTCCACCTAACTAACCAAAAACTCATCCAAATTAATTGACCCTAAAACACCTAAACCCACCAAGACAACTAAAATAACCAAACCCCTTCCAAAACCAACAACTAAGCAACCAAAGAGGTAAAACCACCCAAAGACTCAAAGCCTATAATTTTACCTCCATCAAAATTTCCTTCAATTTTAGGTCCTCATCCCTCTACCTTGAGCATGAAGCCTATTATTTTTACCAAAACCCCACCACCTCTGCTGGTTACACCTTCACACTCACTTTCTAACTCACCTATTTTTACTTCACCAATGATACCTAAGTTTACTACCTTTCCATCCTCCACCTCTAGCTCATTTACCATCTTACCTAAACCAAAACCATCAACCAAATGTACCACCTTACCTAAGACACCTATCACTAAACCTACTTCCAAACAACCTTCTACCTTAACACCTAAAATAAAAACCACTAAACCTTTACCACCCTTAACTTAGTCTTACCTAACCATTCTCCAACGGTTATTGAAAACCTCTTATTTGAAATTACCACCCATAGAACCCTTTAATCCTTCACATCCCAAACCATCATGGTTAAATAATAATTTGATTTGTTTATACCACAGGACACCCAACCATGATATAGAGAATTGTAAAGCTTTGCAAACTCTCATCTACTACCTTTATAATGATGATGATCTATTAATAGATGAACCTCCTATGTCACCCATACCAACCCAAACAACAAACATACTTAACCAATGCTTACCAACTCCTCCACTCTCACCTAAGAATGAAGATGAGTTTAACCACTCTACTACTTCACCCTCTCCTTTTATCCATACTATCAATGTGGTTACTAGATCACAATAAAAAGATAAAGGGAAGGCTAAGTGTCTATTCCTTGGACTTACCCCTCTTCACATTCCCAAGAAAACCACACCCAACCATCTCCATCTTTAATAAAATCCAAGGTGTTTATATTAGGTGCCCCCCAATATAAACCTTCATACCTCAACCCATATGCAATATCTATCTAAAAAGCTATCCTTAAGTATCTTCAATAGACCCCCAAAAAAATGAGCTTGTATGATTTGCTTTTTACTTATCCCCATCACCGTCGAGAACTCATAGAGGCCTTGAAATCCATCAAGGTCCAACCCAATGACCCTCAACCTATAACTACATTTATTAGTGCCCTCTAAATTTCCAACCTTATCACCTTTAAAAATTCATAAATACCTTCTATCCACCCAAAGGACCCAGATCCCCCACTCATTATTACTGCTTATATCAATCAAACCCATGTCAAAAGGGTAATTATTGATGGGGATCTAGCATTAACATCATATCCTCCTATCCTTATGCCCAACTCAACTTACTAGATAATATCATGTTAGAATCTATAGCAGTCCTTTGATCTTTTAATGACACTATAACCACTACCTTGGGAACTGTCATCCTTCATATTTATGAAGGACCCCATACACTCCCTAAACTCTTTTATGTGGTGGAAGGAGAATTCTAATACAACATATTATTTGGATGACCTTAGATTCACTCCATGGAATGTGTTCCCTCTACTCTCTATCGATGCATTAAGTTTGAGCATGAGGGCAAGTTCATCAATATCTAAGTAAACCTGAATCCTTTCTCAACATGAAACATGACCTATCACCAAATGATGTCCTTGTACACCCATCTAATGCACCTTTAGTAGTTATTCCCTAACTACCAACCATTGATGAAACATCAACTAGCTTATCCATCCCTTCTTCATAGATCCCCTTAAAGGAGCCCTTAGAATCTATGTTCTAATGATTATCACTAGGGGAGTATCACCTTCTAGCATTGGATGCTTTCCCTACTCCTCAAGAATATGGGAACTTCAAACATGACCCTTCTTATGACCCTAACATCAAAACCATCATCCATTTCAGTGCCCCCAACCATTAAATAAACTTCATCTATGGGGTACTTGATTGGACACTTCTTGCTCTCACCACTACCTCCTCCATCCAACCATTCACCTCTGACTTTTCCTACTTTGAGAAACCAACACTAGCTAGATTATAATTTCATAGGTATGCCTAGAAGGTATTTGGTCTAGGTTGATATGAACAGAGGCCTCATGAGTTACCTTTAATCAAAACCCAAAAACCTCATGAGTCATTTGGCCTTGGGTTTGTATCACCTAAAGAACCCACCAATTCACCCAAACCTATTGACACCATCGAGGAAAGCATCCCTTCCTCACCAACCCAACATCCTTCAAAGTTTGAGGATTTTAATATCATTCTTTCTAACTTTTTTTTATCAACACTCTTAGTTTAGGCCCCTTGACCTATCAAAAGGATGGCCAAATTTAAACCCTTCCTCTCATCCATCTTGAAATGATAGAGAAATATTCTCCTACCATCAATACCATCCAACATCAAGATGATGATTCTATTCACACCTAACTTAGTTCCCCAGCTTCCTTAATCCATAAATCCCTCCCTCCTAAATCCTCAACCATGTTGAATGAATTCACCATGGATATTAACTTGAGCACTAAAAATAACCCCCACATTGAAAAATTGGGCCAATCACTAAATGCCAAAGAACTTTGAGACTTCTCCTCTTTCCTAAAATACCATATCATAACATTCACTTTCTCTTACAATGATATGCCCAAGATTGACCCCACCATTGTTACCCATAATATATTCACTCATCATTATGCCAGTCTTATTAAACAAAAACTTTGATGCATGCATCCTTGTATATCCCTTCTCATCAAAGAAGAGCTTCAACATATCCTATCTATAAACTTCATTCAACCCATTAACTATCCCCAATGGGTCTTGAATATCATACTAATCACCAAAGCCATTGGGGGTCTATGCATTTGTGTGTATTTTCATGACCTTAACCTCACCTACCCCAAAGATGACTTTTCTCTACCTAATATTGACCAGCTTGTTGATATTATAGACAACCATGAGATATTATCTCTCATGGATTGGTTTTTAGGTTATAATTAGATCTTGATTACTCTTAAATATTAGCATAAAACTACCTTTACCACCCCTTGGGAAAATTTTTTCTATAGAGTCATGCATTTCAGGTTAAATAATGTTGGTGTAACCCAGTGAGCTATGACCTACATCTTCCATGAGTTCATCCACACCATCATAGAGGACTATGTAGATGATCTCTTGGGAAAATACAAATCTCACCAAGATCATTTGAAAGTTCTCAACATTATATTTGAAAGACTAATCCATTTCCATGTCAGACTCAACCCCAAGAAATATGTTTTTAGGGTCTTTTTAGGAAAGCTTCTTAGCTTTATCATTTCTCTTCAAGGAATCAAAGTAGATCTTGCCAAGTTCAAAGAAATCTTGGAGATGCCCCCTCCTACCAACATTAAGCAACTCCATAGCTTTTAGGGAAAGTTTTAATCCATTTACCATTTCATTTCCCAACTTTTAGATTGGTGCCAACCTTTCCATCACCTTCTAAAGAAGGATGTCTATTTTAAATACAATAGCGATTGTCAAAAAGACTTTGAATCACTCAAATAGTACCTTTTGTTACCACCTATCCTCATCCCTCCTAAGGATGACCACCCCTTTCACCTATACATCTCCTCCACTGACCATTCCCTAGGGGAAATGTTGGGTCACTGAGATGAACAACACAAAGAGCAAACCGTATATTACATTAGCTATAATTTTTTGGAGTATGAGACTCAGTATACCCATACTGAGAAACCTTACTTAGCCCTGACTTTCATGACCAAAAAACTTTTCCACTACCTTATTAACCATAAAACCTATGTCATAACCAACATTGACCCACTCAAGTACATGCATTCTAAGCCATACCAAAACTAGTGTATGGCTAAGTGGGTTATGCTCTTAGTAGAGTTTGATCTTGAGTTCCTTTAACAAAAGTCAATTAAAGGGAAATTCATTGCTGACTAATTAGATGAAGTAAATTTAACCAAATCACCAACCACTTCCTCTTGAATTCCCACATGAATCCATCACTTCTCTTTCCCAAGAGGACATAACCTACCAAATGACTATGTTATTAAATGGTTTAAAGTGTCAACATGGTGGGGGAGTTGGTATCATCCTTATCCCCTTTGGTGGTGAACCCCTTCCTCTATCCTTCAAACATTAATTTAAATGCATGAATAATATGGTTGAGTATGAATCCCTAGTCATAGGTCTCCAAACTTCTCTAGCCTTGGGAATTAAGACAATCAATGTCTTTGATGATTCCCAGCTCATGGTTAACTAGGTCAATGGCTCCTATCAATGTAAGAATGATGTCTTACAAAAATATAAACTTTTAGTTGACAAACTCTTAGCATTATTTAAATGTTACCTAGTCTAATCTATCCCCTTATCTACCAACAAATTCATCAATACAATGGCTTGCCTTGCTTCCCAAATCCCTTCTCAGCCTTCCAGTTCCAAAATCTTTGTCACCATTCATCATTTTACTACACCCTCTTATGAAAAATATAACCTCCCTACCATTTTTAGTGTGGAGGAATCCCCATCTGACATTTGGTACAACCAAAATTTTAACTACTTCAACCTTAGAATCATTTCTCCCAACCTCTCTAAGAACACTTGAATAACCTTTATCTAGATTACCTCTCATTACACCATACTATGCGGAATCCTCTACAAATGAGGTTTTGATAGTCTCATGCTTCATTGCCTATGTAGCCATGAAGCTTCCCATGCCATCAGGGAAATGCATGATGGGATCTATGTGGGACACTTTAGGGGTCTAGTGGTCACTAAACATATCCTTCTCCTTAGATACTATTGGCCCACCCTCAACTAAGACTATTGTGATTATGGAAAAAAGTGTGTTAAATGTCAACATCATGCTAACTTACATCACGTGCTAGCTAATAGCCTCTAAGTATCTAAGGACTTTTGTCCTTTCTTGTAATGGGGGATTGATCTCATTAGAACAATTAACCTCCATTCTTTACAATATCATAGCTCCATTATCATAACCATCTAATATTTCACCAAGTGGGTGGAAGCTACTCCTCTTATCTCAACCAAAGTAGAGAAGATTGTCAACTTTATCAACCATCATATCATTTGCCACTTTAGTGTTCCTCATAAGATCATCATCGATAATGGTAAATATTTAAAAATTAAGAAAGTCCAAGGTTTATATGATGAATTTGGCATCAATTTAAGCTTTTCCTCACCTTATCATCCACAAGAAAATAGATAGGAAAAATCCTCTAATAAAATACTAACTAAAATTATTAGTGATTCAGGGCAAGATTATCACTTGCATATCCCATTCATTTTATAGGCCTATCATACTAGCATTCAAACCTCTACAGGTGCTATCACTTTCTCTCTAGTCTTTAGAGCAGAGGTAGTCTTGCCTCTTGAAGTCCAAATACCCTCTCTTTAGATATCTTTACAAGATATTATTTCTAAATAAAATTATCATCAACACTGTTTAGCTCAACTTGAGCTACTTGATGAGCATCTTTTATTACCCCTCACCCACCTCCACATATATCAAGAGCATATCAAACATATTTATAAAAAATGCCTAAAATAATGAGAGTTCAAATATCGGAGACCTTATCCCAAAATAAAACCAACATGTGACCAACATGGAGAAGAGTAAACGAGGTAAGTTTGCTTTCAATTGGTTTAGACCCTACATCATTACCCATAGGTATGGATCAAGATCTTATCATTTATCCTCTCTTAAGGAAAACTAGAACCTAAACCTCTAAAAGTTTCACATCTATGTCTATTTTTCTATTAAAGAAGGATCAAAATCATTACTTTTGTCTAACTTAAGCTCATCCCTTGATTATGAGGTTTTTACCTCCACCCATCTTCCTCCTCTCTTTTTGAGGATAATTGATTACAACATAGAACCATGTGATTAAAAATTGTAGTCATAGTCTAATCCTAAATATGGGTACCATGGCTCTACCCATGGCATGGTTCTCATGGATACTTTTCATCTCTAAGAAGATGGAATCCCATAGTCATTGTCTCTCAGAACCACACCTCTTCACATATCATTAAAATTTTTGTATTAAAGTTTTGCCTTCATAATGGTAAAACCTAAAAACCTAATTAGACTTGTCTATGTTTAAAAAAAATCACATCCAAAAATAATTTGAATACTGAAATATTACACAAGTTAGTATCTTAAGCATTATAGACTGCTCCCTTGAAGGACAACTGCCCACAAACAATATAAAAATTGTCAAATATAAGGTAGATTTTTCCCTTGAAGGATATCTATTATGATAATTAAATAAATATAAAAAACTTAGACCACTCCCTTGAAGGATGGCTAAGTTAATAGAGCAATTTCTTGGAAGCTTCCCACATTGATCAACTTCCCATATACAGTAATAAATAAAAAGACTGACTACCATAACAAAAGTTAAATCTGCAATCAGCTCTGAAATAACATAATATATAATATATTGGAATTCATAATCAATTTTCACATATAGACTTACCACATTGATCAATCTACATATATCATACGACATGGACTTTCTATTACCATTCTTAGGTCACCTATAGAAGGGGAAAACTAACCCACATAAGGTTACCATACATATTACCCATTTCCCCTATATACTATCTATAAATCAAGGGATTTAGAGCTTGCTTGACACATTGTGATCAAGAAACTTGTTTTATCAACCAACACATGTTAATTCAAAGCATTCAAAAGGCTTATGTTCTTAAATCTAGTCCAACTTTGGGTTTTATTTTGTTTTGTCCTTGTCAACAAATAGGTATTATGCCTCATTTCTTATTCTCTCATTATTGAGTCATGTATTTTATTAGACCCATGTCTCATGATTTTTCATCTACTATGGTTATATAAACTACTTATGTGCCACCACTATCATCCATCAAATCATTATAACCCTAACCATGAATAGCATCCTAACAACATTAATGCAAAAATCCCTCAACCCATCTTTGGTGCACACCCTTTCTTAGTAAACCTTCAACAAATCTAAGCCATGTGGTCCATCAAATTAGGGAAATCCATCTGACCACCATTTTTCAACCCTTGTTGAACTACATTGGTCTGATTTCCATGGACTATGTAGGCACTACTTGACTTATAAGGAAAAATCAACCACTAAAAAATAATTACCCTCCTCTTTTTTTCTCTTTAATTTCCTTTACTAACAATGCCCTCTTGATTAGGGCATCCTATATCAGGGAAGCTTTGGATTTTTCCTAGCATATTTTTATTTTAACATCATCTAATACTTCCTCTTTATTTTTACCCCCATTGCTGAGAGAACTACATTAACCTGAGGTCTTTTTGGACTATGTAGGCAACGCTCAGTTGCTGAGGTTAGCTCAGCCACACCCTTTACTTTATCTACCCTTATCACCTAGTATCTTTTACTCACCTTCTCTACATATATCCTCACCACCTCCCTCCCTTTAGCTTGTCAATCTCTTTTAACATCCCATTTTTTTCTTACATGTGCCACCACTTTGTTTATTTGCCACTCTTCCCACCTTTTTTATTTTTTCCTTTAAAACTAGCTTCTAACTGGGTTTTTATCCTTTGAGAAGCCTTCCATAATTTCCCTTTTCTTCTTATTATTTCTAGACTTTTTCACTTTGCATTCCCCTTTTCTTCTTTCCATCTCAGTACTCACTTATCTTTTACATCTGTGTGAGTGTCCATGTTTTATATCCTTACTTTAATTCTTCCTTTTCCTTCTTATCATCCCTAATCTTCATCCCTTATTTTCATCTCATTCCCTTCCATTGTGTTCCCCTATTTCTTCACCACCTCACCAATTTTTAGCTTTTAAATCTCTTATAATCACCCATTCAGCTTGTTAATCTCTTTTAACAAGCTAATTGCAACATACCTTATCTCTTCAACTTCTTATCCACCCATCCTTTACTTCCCATCATTTTTATTAACCCCTTTCCCATTTTCCATCCCATTATCACCTCCAACAACACCCTTTGATTTTCTTTTTTGTTCCTGTCTTTGCCTATCATTATCCATGCTTACTTGGTCACATCTTCACCTACTTCTTCACTCTCCTATCATCCTTTTTGTATCCTTATTTCACTCCTTTTTCCTCATGTTTCCTTTTCTTTCATGTATTTCCTTATTTTTCATTTTCATCACCAAAATTTCTTCTCCTTAGTATTTTTTTAGGCTTATTTTCAAACCTTTCACGGCCTCCCATATTTCTCATCCTCTCCTTACCCTTCATGATTGATACACTTCTTTACCCATCCTTTTTAATTCTCCAATTTGTCATTCTTTAGTGCATTCCTCAAACCCCCATCTTCCACCTTTTATTTTTCTTCTCTTTTCTCTCTTTCATTTCATTTTTTTCATCTCCCTTGATGACATTCCTTGTTCTTCTAAATTTTCTTTTTTTCTTCCTTCATATCCATGCTTGGATCCTTCCATCCTTCTCCACCTTCATCTTTATCTATGACCTCATTATTTTCTTTACCCATATCTTCATCCATATATTGGTCTACCTTAACCTCATCCCTTGTTAGATCCCCTTTATTTACTCCCATTGGCATTCCATCTTCTCACTCATTAAAGTGCAGTCACCAGTCATATTGCTTATACATGCATATACATGTTTGTTTCCTCATATCCTCAGCTCTCTTACTTTAATGTATGAAATCTTGTCAAGTTCACTACTTTAGGGCATCAATTTTTTCCATTAATATCTCTATCTATTAATCATGGGTCCTCATTTTGTACCTCTCTAACTAATCCCTTTGCCCTATCTGCCACCCCTTCCCCTTTAAACCCTCTACACATTTTGAGTACTTGATAGAGTGGGATTGACACACCTTTTTATCCTTAAAAGCATGCTCATGCAATGCATTCAGAGGGCTTATGATCATTAATATACTACCACTTCAGGTCTATTTTTTGTCCTTATCAAAGATAAAACATCATACCCTCTTCTTATCCTAATTTTCTTGGTTGATATTTTCATTACAACATTTATCTACTAATTATATTCTTCACTTTACCATTAGTGTTGTTCATTACCTTACCTCATATGTGTTACCTTAAGAAAGATTACAACAACCATAATCATAAAAATCATAACCATAACCATAATATTCATAAGTGTCCACATAACCCTAAGCATGATAACATTCAAACAATGACATCTAACACATTTTGTACATGTTTACAACAAACTATGGAATATTTTATTTAAGGGTGCAAGAAGTCACATGGCACATACAAAGTTACCAGACTATACACACCTCACCTAAGGCCTCTACATACATTATTTTCCTACCTAAGTATTAAACCAATTATTGGATGACTCTAGATTTGTGTTCATATATCCTTCTACTTGATTACTCCCTAAACTAACATCTATAACATTCCCTATATTAGTAACCACTAGAAGATGTACTCTATTCTCCTCTTCTACATTCATCCCCACAAGGTGAGAATCATATTTCACTTTGGATCTTTCACCCTACTCACCCATCATAGCCATTACATCCCTTTACTCTAGTTTTTTTTCTTGTATAGGTACCACCTATTTTTGCCTCAACATGCATCCCCTTGGATAATGAGGGTTCCCTCTATAGATAGGCTGAAGATCATGTTCTTCAACCCTACACCTTACACAATGAAAGTCTTTCCTTCTTCACTAATGAGGAAGTAATATTTTAGGCTTGAGCTTAGGTTATGGACACCTTTACTCTTACTATTGGTTTAATATCACTTCCATCATCACCATTACATGTTGTAGTATTCGGTAGATACGCACATTCACTATATAGATTATTTTAGGTCATGGGGGTTATTGATTATCTCTATCATTTCTCCCATTATTCATCATCTTCAACCTATGGTAGTTTTATAAACCTTAAATAACCTAAAAAATTAAATGACTTCATGATAAGTATTCATTCTTATCATGATTATTTAAATAGACTACCCACCTATTATTCCTCACTAACATGACCATCCATTCTACCAATGGGGAGGGTCCTATGATGTCATTTATTCCCTTGAATAGTCTTCCCACTTAAAATGGTCATGTCTACTTACCTTTTTATGTAGACACGTATCCCTTGATCCAATTGGTCATCTTGATATAGTCATTATACATTGTCATGATGTTTGTTTTTTGCCCTTATCATTTGATATGCATCTGATATCTCTACTTAATTTGTCATCTTATAGTCCTTGTGGGCCTGGTGGTCATTTGCATCATTATCACCTTTAACCTAATTAACTTAAATTGGCTTCTAGCCATGGGCCACTATAATGATCATGCCTTTAAAACTACTATTATTGTTGGCGGTGGTAGCTCCCAAATGCTTGTCAGTGTAGAAGATCCCCCATATTATCCAACTATATAACCAATATCTTGGACCATGTAGCTCCCTACTAGTAGGGCCTCTTCTAAGTGGAACCTAAAGTCATTAGTTCCAAGGAACCAGGATAGAGGATGCTAACATAGCCACCTTTTGTCTATCTTACCCATGTATCTCTTGGGTTAGCACAGTCCATCATCTATCACTCAACACACTACTAGTTTTATAACTCTTAGAATCTACTTAGTCATTAAATAAATTATTTACAAATAGTCACTTCACTATTTCCCATAAAACTTATCTCATAGTGGTGATGAACTTTGCCAAAGAGACTATGTAGATCCTGATAGATGCCCATCTCTTAAACTTAGCTCATAGTGATAGATGTTAGCATTGTGCTTATACCCTCACATAATTTTAGAAGGTGTAACCTCATCATGAAGACACCTCTTCTTTGGCTTAGCTTCATCACAAGATATTTATGATGCTTAACCTTTTATTACCCACTTATTTATCCTACCTTACCCATTCGTTTCTTCTCCTCCTAATTTATGTGGGATTATTATGCTAACTATTCACCAATCTACACCATGACACCTCACCATTACCAAACTATCACCCTAAACTTAACCATGTGGTATATCACACTTGGGTAGCCCATCTTAAATCCACTCAGAACTACATTTGGCATAAAGTTTTATTGGATATCACATCCATAGAACTATGTAGGTAGTGTCCACTTTCCTAGTGCATATGTAGTTAGCTCAGCCACCCCCTACCTAAACCTTTACCAACCACTCTCTTTGACTAACTAACCATTCAACCACATCCACCTTGATGTTGGTCATTTTTAACCAAAAATATTACATATCTGTATGATGACCTTGCTTAGGTAATTTTAACAAGACCAACCAACCTTTCCATGTTGCATTTTTGTATGAACCAACCATTTAAGTTTTTTTATGGTAGTAATTCCTACCTTAGATACCTAAAACTAACCCTAACCCTATCTAGATCACTTAATAGGCATGACCCAATCAACTATGAATAATGTTGTGGATCGGTTACCCTTGATATATGTCCTTCTAGACCCAAACTTAAATTAACCCACATTGGAAAAGTTAGTTCGTGTATGTTCTTAGATACCACACTTAGTCACATTTTGTGCACATGTTTTCATCTCAAATACCCACCTACCTTATCACACCAACTAGTGCCTCCCCACCAACTGCTTATCAAACCCACACCTGATTTTACTTTCCCTCATCAACTCTTGGTTTGAGGGGGAACACATCCTCCCAAACTTGGGGCACCCTTACCTTTGACTAAGTGATCCATTTTTGTTTTGTATCTTGTTAATTCAAATCCACATAATAAAAATGGGCAAAATGTAGACATTAGAAAACTACACATTCATAGTTTTTGATGATTGAATGCCTTGAGACCCCCTAAAGGGCACCTAAAACCTTCTTAACCCTTAACCAACCCATCTTAACCTAACTAAATCACTATTCTCCTATTCACATAGTACTATTAAAAATTACTATTTAAAAGTACTATTCACTATCACTATTCATTGTGGGAACCACTGTCACTATTCATGATGACATGGTAAGTGACATGGCAGGTGATATGGTAAGTTACATGACTTAGAAGTGAGATGGATTGAGGTGGGACATCATACCCCACCTAGGACCCACCTCGAAGGGAATTAAGGACATCATTAAGCACCAAAGGGCCCCTCTTTTGAAGTATGGTGCATTTTTCCCCATAGGACCATCATTAAACATGTGTTTTTGTCCTCATGTATGGAGAATGATGCCAAAATTCATGGGTCACTTAGCCAAAATATGGAAGTGAGTGGTGGAAAGTATTTTGGACCTATATGAGCCCATTTGCATGATTACTTCTCCATTTTGGACTCTTTAGCAAGTTGGGAGACAAACCAACCAAGTGGGAGACCTATTATCTAAGTGGGACCTCACCCCTTTATCTTTCATGACCACTCATGCACCCACATGGATAATGGTGCCGAATTTCATGGGGAACCTAGACAAAAGATAAATTATCTTGGTGAAAAGTCCTTTGGCCTTATTGAGCCCATGCGAATGATTCCCACTCCAAATTGGACTCATGTGCAAGGTGAGAGACAAACCAACAAGGTGGGAATCACACCATCCTTATACCTTTTTTCATTTATGAGCCCACTTAAAAAATGGCACCATACTTCACTATTTCACTTCTTTGGCATGTTTTTTGACAATAAATGCTATAAATATGACCCTCCCCCTTCACCCATGGTTAAGTTGGTTTTTTGTGAGAACATTATCATCTTGTAGGTTTTAGGAGCAATTTTGAAGGAGATCATCCACATCTTGAAGAAAAATAATTCAAAGCAATGAAGCTCTATCAGAATTATTGTAGGATTCCAACAACATCATCAACTACATCTACATCAACATTCTTCTCCAAGCTTGGAAGGTAATCTTTATTGAATTTATTTTATTCCTTTAATTCTTTCCTCCTTGCCTTCTATTTGCTTGGCCTCCATAACCTTTACCTCTTAACCTCCTCCTTTTTATCCCATTCATGCCATTTATTTCTTTTCCATAACTATCCATTTATCATTTTTACCCCATTTTCTTCTTTGTTATATTTACCCCTTTTTACCCCATTTTCCTCTTTGTTCCATTTACCCCCTTTTACCCTTTTGTCATCCTTACCCCTTTGCCCCATTTACCCATTCATCTACTTATCTATTTAAAACCTTAACTATCTACCAAACCCAACCAAACCATATTTTCTTAAATACTTATCACTTTGACAAACCAAAACCACAACATTAAGATAATTAATTTTTAGCATTAGTATTAATCACACTAGTTGCTTTGTTTTAATTATCTTAGCAAAGCATTTAATTTTGTTAATCAAAGTTAGTCATTTTCTATTTTAGTCTCAATTATTTGTTTTTTTATGCAATTTTATTTCATTTTTATTTATCAACTTAAATGTTTAAAGTAGGTGGATTGACAGCCTCCTAGAAAGCTTTCACTTCTAGGATATAGCTCACACTAGGCAATCCACCCATCTACTTGTCTAACAAACAAGTGTATTTAAGTATTTTATTATTTATAAGTCATATTTACAAGCCAAAGAGGAGATATCACAAAGTCTGGAATTCAATGCTCACACATTTTAACAGGTTTTTCTACACACCCTTCTTAACTAGTTCTTTCTTTCCAAATTAAGAAAAAGCAAAAAAAAAAGATAGAAACACTCTCATCACTCAAGTTATCTTAAATAATATCTTCTTGCCTGAATTTCCATAAGGGAAAAACATTAACTCCTATATCCAATTTAGAAGATGAATAATACTTGTTTGAATTCCTTGAGTCCCTTAAAATAGACTCCCTTTATTTTGATTTTTAAAAAAAGGATGTCCTGTCTTCAATAGATTTCACAACCCTTCCACCTAGAGGAAAAACATGTGCTCGAGTTGTTAAATTTATTTTAAAAACTTCATTTATTCTTAAAATCTTAGGGAAAATATCATGTTTATCTAGTTTTTAATAAATTAGATCAATATAATATAACCTTTCAAACAAAATATTCTTATGAGGCTTAATTTATTTTAGATTCTTAAAATCACTTACTTCCTTATTTTTTAGATCTACCCCTTCAAGAGAATATATTTAACTTACCATTCAAAAATCAAATACAAAAACAACCTTGAATGTTTGAATTTTGTATCAATCCACTCATTTCAAGAGAATCTTAAAAATATATTAGAGGTTTTTTATGCATATAACCAACCATCTAGATCTTTCAAATTTTCCTCAACTACTAAGGAAGATGATAAGGAAATTCATTTACCCAATCTATTTTTCCTAAGGAATCTTTAACAAATAATGAAACCATATTATAATCAATTGAACCCATTTTTTAAGTTAATTATTAATAATGATCCAAAGTTTCTTATTATCCTCCCATTTCAATATTGAAAAGTTAGAAACATTTTTGAAAGATTTATTAACTCAACAAAAAATATTATCCACCGTATAGATCCCAACGTTGAAAACATCATCAATGCAAAGAGGATCCTCTTTCTCAAAGAATGGATGATATTAAAATGAATATATTTAGTTAGGATATTAAAAAATGGGGCCTAAAAATACACATCAATCTTAATATTGTTATCCAAACTATCCAAAATTGATAAAAATAAATTATTAGCTTGCAAGATATCTTCCCTAAATATTTGAATAAATATACATCCCCATCAAAAATCCATTGTACTTGGCTCATAATTATGTGAAAGGAAATATAGAAATGCAACTAAATATAATAAATATATTATAAAATAAAATATAATCTAACTCAAATCAACCTAAGGATAGATCTAAAAATGAAAGGAAATAAAACACAAACTTACATGCTTGATGTACTATGAGCTTCCTCCATTGTGATTAAAGTGGCTTGATCTCTAAATGTGGTTTCTCAATATTATCCAATGAAAGGGGAATGCAATAGTGTTTTAGTTTGTAAATTCTCTTTGGATACATTGGATTCACTTGGGATTAACTCATAAATTTTATGTCACTTCATTAGCACAAGTAATGATGATGGGAGTGATGGATTGCATGTGTATTCATAGGTTTACAAAAGGTCAATCAAAATGTAGAGGATTATTTGAATATTTTCAATTATTCAAATAAACAACCATGGGAAATTAGTCTTCATCTATGAGGATGATGACCAATTCCACATGCTAAGAGAAAATGGGAGTTGTTTTAGTGAGTTATCAAGGAAGGTTCAAATTGGTTAAAATTTTCTAAGGTGACTCACCAAGTGGTTGGATAAGTCAACATGTAATGGATATAAACATGGAGGATGTCTAGGTCAGGTGTAAATATATATTTATTAAATAAATTTGGATAAAAGGTGTGCATAATTGAGTAATTAGGAATTCTTTAATTAATTAAATTTGGAGGGAAATGATGTTAGTTCGAATTTAAATTTGGGGAAGAAGAAGAGTACATTTTGACAATAAATGAATTTTAGTTGTCTACATTTTCCCCTCTTTTAAATGGCGTTACGAAGCAATAATATTTTAAAGAATAGTAGAAGAATTATAACATTTATGATTGAGAAGAAAATTTTTCCCCAGATAAATAATAATTATCAATTTGAAATTTGAATAAAAATGGGTGTAAAATGTGAAAATGATAAAATGGAGGTAAAATATTTGAATAGGGGGAGGTGTATATATAGAGGGAGGGGTAATTTTTAAAATAATTTGTCCAAAATTTATTTTTAAAGTGATTTATGAGTAGAGGTTGATTGAGTAAATTGCTCTAGGGATTTATAGGAAAATATATCGTATCCTTATCCACCACCATCGCAGTGAGCATGTGAGGAGATATCAAAGAATAGAAATGAGTGAGCATTTGATGAGTATAATTTTTATCTTTTATTTTTTGGTTTGAATTAATTTATTTTAGATTAAATTTAGATAAAATTATTTCACTAATTCCCCATTTGTGAATTTAGAAGTGAAATCTATGAATTTATTAAGGGTAATTACAAAATCATCAAAACATGTAGTGAGATTGATAGGGAAGAAATTGGTTAGAGATTAGAATATTCATACTTTTTAGTTGTGAAATAACTAAAATAAATATAAAAATCATTAAACATTGTAGTGAAATCTTTTAGATTGTTACATAATAGAATAATCATGAAATTGAATATATGAGTAGTGAAATTGTCTAGTGGTATAGATAATTCATCAAAGTCAGTGGCAAAATTACTGAGGTAGTGAAACTATAAGGTTCATAAGTAAAATCACATATGGGTGCAATGTAATTGTGAAAATGAGCGTAAAATTTATTAGGGTTGAAAATGAGGCAAGTGATTTAGAAAATAAACATGATTTGCTTATTAATGAATGAATGATGGATGTTGTAAATGAGATTAATGAGTGTTTTATGATGGTTTATATAGTTTTAGTTGATTTTTAGGATTAAAAATGTGTTGTTATATATGTTTTGTAGGATTTTTTACTAGTATTGGTGACATGAGAGTAGATATCATGTGCATTTGCATGGATTTAGGGATTTACAAAGTATGATTTTGGAGTGTTAGATGTAACTTGATTGTCATACATTGTATAGATGCTAGATATATGAGATGATAGAGCACTATTGATGGTATTGGCTAAGAAAAGGCATAGTGAGATGAACACATTTCACCTACTGATAGGTGAGATGATAGTCACACTTAAGGATATACGTTAGATCATAAAGATCTCAATATAGGATAGACATGTATACTAGGGAGATGGGCCACATGTGAAGACACTATATAGAATTTTTGGTAAAGAGTTAATTCCTATTATTAGAGGTAGGGTATATGTTAACACATGCATAGACCTAGAAATAGATGTGTTGATAGTTATTCTCATGGTTATTGTTAGTGGCATCATACTACCTGACAAAAGTAGTAGGTTATGCCTTGTTGGACTACTAGATTTGATAGGTAACATGATGGAAATGGGGGAGAGATTCTCATGGGGGCCTTACATTCTAGATTACTTCTACATAGACTTACATCATGAAATTTATTTAGATGGGAAGGAGATAGGTCCTTTAACTCTATTATAGGTATAGTGTTGGGAGCATATTGTAATTGAGTAGTCTATAGGATACATGAACACTAGATCAGTGGATGAACCTATTGCTTATGGATGGCATGTTATTATTAGCACATAGAGACTGCACTTAGGTGATTTGGAGTGGTATAAGAGATAAATTGATGAGATATATAGGACTAGATTACATGGAAACCATAAATAAATATGTTGAGGTTAACACACCCCCATTCTTGAAAATGGGGACCCTTATTTCAAATTTTGCAAATTTGTGCTTTAAATTGAAATTTCATCTGACCTAATCACCACTAGATTGTTTTGAAAATTATATTTATTTGAATATCATCCACACCATAGTTGGATTGGCATATTTACACATGATTCTGATTTGATCTTATCTAAATTAGTTAATATCATATCTCTATGTTTCAAGTTACAATATTAATGGAGTCTCAATTAAACCAACAATATCCATGGTTTCTTACATTGATGATAATTTAAACCTCTAATTGATCTTTGATCTTCAATTAATCAATTGAATTCATGTTCAGATACCCAAAAAATCCTTAGTCTAATTAGTTAGTTTAAGTTCCTTTGAATTCAAATTTGCATGGGCCATTTTATTTAAATTTTAATGGGAATAACTTTATTATAGACTTCATTTAAATTTTATCCTAGGTCATAGTCATATTTATTAATATAACTCCAACCTTAGTCTAAAATATTTATACTAAGTTCTTTATGTCTTAGGGTTCATGGGATCAATTAAACACAGGGGATTTTTTATTATATTTTAAAATCTTAGGCTAAGGCTTTATCTTAAGTTATTTATAGCCTCCAAAAACTTATGTCTTTTATTTTATTCCTATAAAAATGGACAAACCTGAAGGTGATAGGTGGTGAGATCAAGGGGGCTTCAAAAGAAATCAATGACATGTGGGAAAGGAGCATCAATCAATAAGTCAAGCATTAGATCAATGGCTTGTAACTCTAACACCAAATATCAAACAAAGAACAAAGGTTTAAAATGTCAAAGGGTTCTAAGATCTACATGATAGTGACAAGTTTCACCATCTTGAGGGGGCTCCAAGATCCAATGGAAAGTGAGGGTCGAAACTTCATTTTCCTAGGATAAACATAGATTTGCCAAGTGTTAGGATCCCAAATATCAAAGGAAATATCCAATAAAGAGCATTTTATTGGATGGATAGGATATAATTGAGTGAATTTAATCAAAAAATAGGATCTAATGGCATCAAGTAAAGGTGGACAATTCAATGAAGCCCCATGATAATATAGGAAGTGACAAGTGTCAAGCCCATAGCTCATGATTAAAGTTTGAGAATATTTTAAAGATCCAATAATGTGAGTGAAGAGTTGATAGTTAAATGGGGACAAAGATATAATGAGAGGCTTCCATGTGGCATGATGGTGCCTAATTGATGAAAATATCTCAGAGAGCCCACAAAGATGCCAAGTGGCACACTCGCATTCAATCATGGAGATGCAAATCAACAGTGCGAATTTGATCCAATTTCAAGATGGAAATAAGTATGTACATGTGTCCAAATTTTGTAGTGGTCACATTTTAAATCAAATAAATATATAAAGACATGGCATTGCCACATAGGTAGACAACTTGCATTGAAAGCTATTTTTGGCACTTGAGTTAGAGTGTTATCAGATGCATAATTAGTTGGGTAAGGAATATTCCTTTGGTAAGTAAGCTTATATAATATTTTGAAAAGGAATATTTTATTTTTTTAAAGGAATGAGTAACATGTAACACATAATCATGTTAGGTCATTAGTCCTAAAGCATTTGTAAAGGGGTACTTGTCTATGACACTTGTCTAGTTTCATCTTGACACTTATCTAGTTGCATGTTGAGAAGGAATGATCAACGTATCTCATGAATTATATATATAAAGGAGGTATTTCCAACTATAAAAAAGGGGGAGGGAGTTATTAGAGCCAAAATTACTTTGTAAAATTAGAGCAAGCAATACAAGCAAAGAATTATGCAAAATTTATCTAATGTTTATCTATGTGTTTGCTATCATGGCTGCTTCATTAATTTTATAGTTTGACGTTCATATTTGAATGGTTTTCATGAATTATAGATGTGCTAATATGAATACAGAGTTGTTAACTTGTGATTATGCTAGGTTGATTGAATGATTCTAGATTTACTTCATTTATTTTGCTTTACTTATAGATGGGCCCATGTTATTTGTTTATAAAAGTAAATCTTCAAAATAAATCTAGTTTCTCATTTGCATTATCTCACTTTTCTTTAGACCCTCACCTAGTATGTAGTAGGATATGTGCTTATGAAATTTCATGCTATATATTGGTATAATGCATATCTAGATGAAATGTAAACTTTATCATAATGTCTGGATTAAAGATCAAAAACACCTTCTTTCTACCCTACTCTCCCTTTTGGTCCTTTTTGATCAGATCACTTTAGTTTAGCTTGTCATTATAAATTCCATGTTATCTTAGGGTTTATGTGTTTCTACTTATTTTAGCTTTTTAATATTTAGAAGAAATAAGAAACTAAAGTTAAATGGTCAGGGGTTAGATGATACCCAGATTAAGTTGTGCACTGTATCCAAACATTGTAGGAGCTCCTCTTTGGCTGTGGAGGACAACACCTATAGAGAGAAAGACTTAAACAAAGAAAATGTTAAATAGATATATGGTGGACTGCCAAGCAATATACTCAATCCCGAAAGCGTAGAAATTTCCTTAGGGGATGATAGTCCACTTTTTGATAAAAAAGAGTGTTGGATAAAGAAATAATAATGACTTAAAGAAAGAGAAATAGATAATGCATACCTGATTCCTACAATCTGTCTGTCACAGTCGCCAATGTCGATTAGTTTGCCATCATCGGTTGGTCAATGTTGTCGACGTCGGTTAGGTTGCCGATATCGGTAGGGGCAATGGACCTTGGATGGGATCTAGAGATATGTCTGTGGTTGATAGAGGGGTTTGGGAGATTGGAGGTCCATGCAGGGTTGTAGGACAATAGATAGGGTCTTATAAGGGACAAGGGTAGAGGGTATGTGTGAGATGAGGTTAAGGATATGGGGAAGGCCTCTCAGTACTCTCCAAGAAGAAAGCTGGGTTTGGTCTCAATAGTACTCAGAAATAACAAATGGACTAATTACCAATGCATCCTAAATTATTGAAATGAAAGGCAAAAGAATACTTAGCTCTTGAGTGTGCCTGTTGATTGTCCAAAGTCTGGAGATAGAGAGAGAGAGAAAAGAACCAGAGGAAGTTGATTCAAAAATAAAAAGGATTCATGATTCGTGATTCTAAATTTGGTAGCCCATAACTTAGCGTTAGAATTTGGTTTAAGTAAATTGACGTCGACGATCCCACTGGCGTCAGCCGACAATTAACTGATGTCGATGGCTAGAGAATGGGTAAAAGGGCTATTTTTAGCCCTTTACCCATTTCTCCATGCATCAAGTGTATTTGACATTGGAGAATAGTCAAATGACGAGGTTATTATGCATGAGTGTTGGTTAGGTTGGAATGGGTCTTAGGTGGTTATGATTTGGATGACTTAGTCTTGGGGTAAGTCATAGGGTAGGAAATGGTCTTAGGGGTGAGGTGTCCAAGGTGAGGTGTCCTAGGGTGATGTCATTAATTCAAAATAAGTATTTTATTTTAAATTAATAATGTGTGTAAGGAACCAAGGGGAGTTGACACAATTTTAGTGTCTACATTTTCCCCTTTTTGTCTTGTTGGTTGTTCTTGACAAACTGCAAGACAAAAATAGGAGTTAGTTGCCCCAAGTGTGGATGAGGTTTTACCCCTCAAAGCAGGAGTTGAGGGAAGGTAACCTAATATCGGGTGTTGATTTGATAGGTAGTGGATGAGTATGGTGAAGTTGGAGTGAACGCTACAATAGTTGAGATTGCGCGTATACCACTTCACATGATAGTTAGGTCAAATTATCACAGTCAAGGTTGAGGAGTGCTATAATTAAAGTAATTGGGCCCCAGCATTTAGTCTTAGTTGATTGGGTTAATTGATCAAAGCTTTAGCTCCAATGGTCATCATGTTCCAAGAATCTCAGGCTTAGGAAGTGCTCCTAGAAAACACAAAAATGTCACAAGTAGTGGGGATCAACTTGGGCGCGATCCGATAATACATTTGATGGTCATAATATAATGTGTATACAATTTGCTATCTATTTGTGAGGTAGCATATATGCAATCAAAATAACCAAGGCAAAGTTGTCTCTAAAGTGGTCGTGGTTGAAGGAGATAGTTGCAATCTCCAAGGTCATTGGTCGGGTCGAGTTGAGATATAAGTGATCTCAAGTGTTATGTTTGTTGTAGTATGGGAGATGTATGTGATCTCCAATGTGCCCCATGAAGAGTCAAAGGTGACTTCTAAAATGTCAAGGCTAGTTGTGTGGTCATGATTTTGGACTAGGTTAAGTCATGGTTAAAGGTTAAATGGTTTGTCCATTGAGTAGACGAATAAATAAATGGTCGTTGTCATTAGGGAGACAAACGAGTGAATGGCTGAGCTAACCTCAAAAGACTGAGTGTTGCCTACATAGCCCCTGTGTTAAGGGCCTCAAGCCAATGTAGTTCTCACCAAAAGGGAAGAAGAGTCAAAGAGGTTGATAGGTTGTTTTGGTTATGTTGAAATGATGAGTGTATGATGATGTTACAGCCTTTTCCATATTGCGTGATGGTGTATTTTGTAACATAGTGTGATGTGGCTTTTCATCCCTAGCAATGTTCCATATTTGTGATGGTGTATCCTAAAAATGAAATGAGTATAATGATGTTACAGCATTTTCCATATTATGTTATGGTGTATTCTGTAACATTGGTTATATGGTTTTTCATCCCTAGCAATTTTCCATATTAGTGATGGGGTATGCCAAAAATGAAATGTATATTTATGCTTCAGAAAGTTTCCATATTGGTGATGGTATATGCTTGACATAAATTGTGTTGGGTTGTTAGTTTCCATGTGTATTGTTTTCCATAGAAACTAGTGTGAATGGGCTATGATAATTTATATAACACAAATTGGTATTTGCATTAAATAAACCATGATGTTATGTTAGAGGTTTGAAAAATGTTTTGGATTGGTTTGGTTTGGTTTAGAAAATGATTTGGTTGTACATTACAAAGGTATGTAAGAAGTGAAAGGCATTTTGCTCTTTCATTGACAAGGACCATAGTGATAACATAGATAGGGTTGTTGCAAACAAAAGCCCCATTCATGCATTACATCATTGACCATTGATTAGTGTTAGAGAAGTACTCGAATCACTTGACGTTGAGTGAGCTTAAAGTCCATTGAGAACATTGGGGTAATAGGTTTGATTATGTGAGATGTGAGGATAGCGTAACTCTTTTCAGCAAAGATAACTTTTCCCCTTTTATAGGTGACCCTGAGAATGACTATAGACAAGTCCATGACTTAATAGTTTGTCAGTCATTTTTTTTTTGGGTAGACTGATCAATGTGGGAAGTCTAAATGGGGATGTTGTTTTGTTTTATGTTCATGTGGTGTTGTGTATGTAGCAAAATTTGGTCATAGCCATCCTTCAAGGGAGTGGTCTATATTTTGCCTTGTATGGTTGAATGTCTTTGAATAATTGTCCTTCAAGGGAGCAGTCTATTAATTATAGTAATTATGCAATTGTACTTTGAGGGAGCAGTTTACATTTATAGTTTTATGACCTTTGAATAGGCATCCCAGTTTTATGTGTTTTTGACTAAAGTTTTAGTCATATACTAAACTATAGAGGTTTAATGGGTTTCCCTTTTATTAGGACAAAGCATTCATGCTTTACAAAAGGGTTGACTAATGTTTGTAGGGAAAAAAGGTTAAAAAGAATAGGGATGAGGATGATGGGGGTTGCTCAAGGGACGAGCTCAAGTTAAATGTCAAGTGAATGATTACTTGATTAACAATAAAATGGTTGAATATGTAAGGCATTAAGGGGCTCAAGTTCTAGCCGGCCTTCAAGAGAAGACAGATGATAAGTCCCTGATCCATACTTGTGTGTTATGATATAAGGTCCAAGCCAATTAGGAGCAAGCTTGCCCCATTTGCTTCTTTCCATAGTGGTCATGTGTTGGTTGTCTTTAAGGATGAGATCTCTAATTTGAAATCTCGTTCTTTAAGATTCTGGTCGTAGGTATGGTTTTAGTCAATGCTTGATAAAGGAAAGTCATCCTTTGGGCAAGCTAGGTTGAAATCAGGATAGTTAGTACAAAGTTGAATTCCCCCAGTCATTTGTCATAGGGACAAGGTTTGATACCCATTACAGATAATCAGTGGGTTAGATAAATGAGATGGAGAGAAGATGATAAAGCTCCTCTTTGACAAGGAGTGTGATCCAAGGATTCATCCTATGAAACATTAGTTGATAGGCTTAGTTTAAGATGGTGAAATCTTGATCTTCTAGGTTGTAGTCTGGAATCTCAGAATTACTGATGGTGATGGAGGCAATGGTGGGTAATGATTTGACCAAAGTGGCCAGTGGTTGGGGGTCTTTAGGTTGGACCTCCACTGCTTGTAAAGCTTTGATCAAGGTTTGATGATGTTGTGGAGAGCTTTGAATTAGGTTATACAAAGACATCTTCATAGGGGTTGTGTGGTGAAGCTGTTTCACATGGAGTCATGGATTGTCTTCGAGGATGTTGGTCGAGATGTGCCCAAGACAGTAATTTTGGGTTTTGGTTTTGGTGAGGGCTTGGAAAATAGATATGTCCAAGGGATATAAACATGTCTTTTCCCTTTATCCTTTTGGGTTTGTGACCTAGCAGCCACATTAATGGTGTTGATTTTGAATAAGGGGGGACAAGGCGGTAGAGGGACCATAGTCTGATGATGGGATCCCGATGAAGGTGAGGAGGTTCGAGAGGTATGAGATGGTGTCGGTGATTTGTCAAAAAGGTGATCAAGGGAATCCTCAATGTGAGGGGTGTCCTTTTTCATGTGTTGATGAATGACAGCCTTAAGAGCAAAATAACACTCATTGTCATGTCTAGGTGTGCGATGATACACACAAAATTTAGTGTCATTGAACCAAGATGGTTTTGATCTAAGAGTTGATGAGTGTGAAGGCGAAGAGGTGTGGGATACATGGGATGGTGTCGATGGTTTGTCAAAGGGGTCCTTAATGAGAAGGGTGCCCTTTTTTAGGTGTTGGTGGATGACAACCTTAAGAGCATAGCAATGCTTAGTGTCATGCCCAGGTTTGTGATGATATGCACAAATTTTAGTGTCATCGAACCAAGATGGTTTTGATTTGAGAGGTTGGTATGGCTTAATAGGCAGGAGGATGATGCTAAAAGACTACAATAATCGATGTAACAGTGAAGCATAGGAACTTGTTAATGGGTCTATGCATTTTGTTGTAGTAGAGGTTGACAACTTCTATTTAGGAGTTATAGGAAGAGTTTTTCATACCATCTTTTTGTTTGGCAGTGTGGCCACATGTGTAGATGGCACTTTCATGGTGAAAGGTGTTGTATGTTTCAAAAGAGGTATGTTCTTGACAGATAAAGGTAGTAATGGATGTGATTTGTTTTTGTATGGTGTTGGAGTAGGGAGCACTCCTATTAAGGTGGATGGATGTGGGCCCAAAATAGAGGGAAATGGTGATGGTGGGGGAGGAGTTCTTTGAAATGGTTTAGTAGCCTTCATTTGCATGGTGTGAGGACTACTATTGTGTGGGGCAAGATTCAAATCTACCCTCACTGAATTTTCTTCGATCGAAGTAGGTGAGGTGGTGAGTTCCTCTCTCAGCAGAGAAGGGATTGGAGATTGTGGCTCTTTGTTAGACAGAGCGTAGGGATGTTCATGGCTTCTGCATGTGGTCAAGTATCGGGGAAGGTATGATCCCCCATTGATGATAAGAAGGATGAGGGCAAGGCTACCAGCATTGGTGCCATCAAAACATCCTCCAATATGGGAGAGGTTAAAGTACTCTCTCCTACATGTGAAAGGGGGTTGGATGGAGGACTATCCTCCACCTGTGGAGGATAAATAAGAGAAGAAGGCTCTTCTACTTGTGGTGGACAAATAGGAAAAGAGGCTCTTCTACCTGTGGTGGACAAATAGGTTGACTAACCTCTTCAGACTGTGGGAGAGGTTGGTTAGAAACCATGTCAACCGTGTGTATATATGCTCTTGAAAGTCATTGACTATGGTCTGAATGTTATTCTGATTTGGGGGATGGTTAGGGAATGGTTATCTAAAGATATCTATTTGTGGTTAGCCAGTACATTTGGGTTATCCAAAACAAGATCCCCCTTATCTAGCATGTCTTGAATAATGTTTTTGAAGTTTGTATAGTTGTCTGTGTCATGACCTTTGACACGATGATAGTTACAGAAGTCATTTTCCCTATACCATGTAGGGATGGCTTTTGAGGGGTCAAATTGATGTGGTCAAATTTGAGGGAGATTGAGGACCCCCTGATTGACTAATTTATCCAACACGAAAGTGTATGATTCACCTATTGGAGTGTATTGACATTGTATATTCTGTTGTTGGAATTGTCTTGTGAAGTATTATGATGTAGAGGGCTCAGATTGGTTAGTTATGGTGGAGGATGATGATCTAGTGACCACAGCATTTGCCGACCCCTTGGACTTGGAGTGGGAAGAAAAAAGTTTGGAAGAAGAAGGGTCATTAGATTTTGTGTTGGTATTTTTACTACACAATGTGACTCTATCTTCTTCGATAGCACAGAGTTCAAGCTTCCTAGCCATGGTGAAAGCTTTGTCAAATGTGCAGAATGTTTTGACCCATAAAGTGGATGAGATGTGCTTGGCACATGCTCTTGAAAAGAGCTCAATGAGCTCAGGTTGAGGTAAAGAAAAGGAGAGTTGGTTGATTAAACCTCTCCAACAGGAAACAAAGTCAGTGATTGACTCATCGTCGAATTGTTTAATAGAATATAGGTCTGTAATGGAGACCTTTTTAGTGATGTTGATTGAAAAGTGGTCAAGAAATAGTTGAGCTAGTTGAGTGAAGGAAAAGAGAGAGTGACTGGGAATAGAGTTATACCAATCAAGGGTAGCACTAGAAAGTGACATGGGAAATGTGTGAAGTAGTAATGCATCAACGTGTGTTATAAGGTAGCAAGCATGTCTAAACACTCGTAGATGTTGTTGTGGGTCTTCCTTACTCTGAAAGCAAGTAAATTTTGGGAGTTCCCACTGGTTGGGGTATGGTTGAATAGGCACTGAAGGGTGGATGGGTTCGTTGCATATTTGTTCATATGATAGAACATTGCTTGAATTAGAAATGGATGTCTCAAGGTTAGACATCATATCCATCAGCATCTTGATTAGATCAACTGGTGGATTTATAAGTGGGGCACCCCCTAAGTTTTAAGATACTTGGAAGGAATTGTGAGGGGTGTATGATGTACTAGGTTGCATTTGTATAGGTGAAACATACTGGTAGTTCGTTATAGGGACTGATGTTGAGGTCAAGGGAGGTTGTGCCATGAAGTTGGAGGGCACAAGTTGACTAGATGTCACCAAGGGTGGTTGATAGTGGCGACACTTGTTAAAAGATAGGTAGTCACTCTTGTATTTATGGGAGCAAGAGTGGGTGGGATAGAAACAAGCAAGTTTTGAAAAGGTGTTGAACTTGTTTGCATTATTTGTGGTTGAGGGGGTACAAAAACCCTGATGGAGGTAGGTCCAAAGATAGAAGGAGAGGCCAAATCTTAAACATTGGCCATGGTTAAGTTAATAGTTGAGGTAGTGGCTTGAATGGTCATAGGTTGGATATCGGATGTTGTTGATATCATTTCCGCTTCAGTCAAGGAAGTTGGCATCCCATAAATTGGGTTACCTGAAAGATTTTATGTTTAGTTTCTTACGAGATAGTGTTGGAGAGTCTTGACGTTATGGTCAAGGAATCTCTCAAAATTTTGATCCCTTTTGGGAACAATTGGAGGTTGATTAGGGGTTGGTTAAATAGGAGTACGCTCAGTGTCTGAAGTATATTCCATTAGAGGACTTGTTATGAAGGGAAAAGGTGGAAGTGGTTATTGCCTTGTGTGGTCAACAAGAGTTTTGGCTTGACTATGTGTCAAAGCCATCCAAGATGAAATGTGTTCAGGTTCTAAAAACTATGTATTTTAGTTTTAGAAAACTCAAAATGTGTGTTTAACAGCAAAAAAGTTGGGTTTTAAAGTTGTTGTTTTGGAAAGAAATTTTTTGACAGTGATCGACATCAGTGGTATGACCAATGTCGGTGAGATATGTTGCCGACGTCGGTGGAAAAATTGATGTCGGTGAAGATAAGTTGTCGACGTCGGTGGAAAAACTGATGTCGGTGTCTGTGTGTTTCTAGAAACTCAAAAAATTGATAGTTTTTAAAAAAAAGGAGAAATTTTGAGTTGTTTTTGGACCTCAGAATGTGACCTTACCAGCTCAAAAAACTAGATAAGAATAGCAGAAATGATGACAGCAAGCAACCTCTAAACGTTAAATTCCTAAGAATAATTTTTAGAGTTGTGGTGGCTTATGCCTTAGAAGAATATGTTTAGGAATTAGGCTTTTAGAACGGGTCCTAAAAGAGGCAGTCTATGGTTAGTTTTGGGTTAAGTTTTGGTGCTCAAAATCCATATTAGGTTCTGTACGTGGCCTGGTGCTAGGAGCTTGCTCCCCTCACTTCATGAGTCCAAAGCCTAGCTAGGTCGCTTAGCCAGTATATACTTTGCCTATAGTTTATACTATACTAGAGAACAGAGTGGGTCCTCCTCTTGGTGGTGAAATCCAAGTAGGATTGCCAGGAAGGGTAAGGTATCCTCTAGGTGATGAAATCCTAGTCGAGCCTTGTCTCAAGTATGTTTAGATGTTTGATTTTGTGAATGTGGTCAGGTTGTGTAACATATGTGCACTACGCTTTATTCATAATGCATTTTTAATTACTAAGTGAGAGGGCTAAGTATGCATTCAAGATGGAATGAAATGCAATAGTGTTTTTAACCCAAATTGAAATGTTTTGTTCAGATGCAAACAAGTGAGGAAAAGGTTAAGAGTATGAATTTTCACTACTCTAAGATGCAAGGAAAGGGACAAGAAGAAAAATAAAGATGTTCTTTTTAACTTGTGCTTATGGTTTCTTTTCAAAATAAAGAGATAGAAGAAGGATGCAAGAAGAGAATTTTTTCCTAATGTTACTATATGAAAATTTTCCTTTTAGAAGAAATGAACCCAAGGAAAACTCCAAGGTCCCACCGGGCGTGCCAGAATGTTTCTACTCATTTTTACTTTTTAATATTTAAAAGAAATAAGAAACTAAAGTTAAATGGTCAGGGGTTAGATGATACCCAAATTAAGTTGCGCACCATATCCAGACATTATAGGAGCTCCTCTTTGGTTGTGGAGGATGACACCTGTATAGAGAAAGACTTAAACAAAGAAAATGTTAGATAGATATATGGTGGATTGCCAAGCAATATGATCGATCCCAGAAGTGTAGAAACTTCCTTAGGGGATGACAATCCACTTTTTGATTAAAAAAGAGTGTCAGATAAAGAAATAATAATGACTTAAAGAAAGAGAAATAGATAACACGTACCTGATTCTTGTAGTCTATCTATCATAGTCACTGACACCGGTTAGTCTACCATCATCGGTTGGTCAATGTTGTTGACATCGGTTAGGTTGTCGATGTTGGTAGGGGCAATGGGCCTTGGATGAGATCCATAGATATGTCTGTGGTCGATAGAGGGGTCTAGGAGATTGGAGGTCGGTGCAAGGTTGCAGGACAATAGATCTTAGAAGGGACAAGGGTAGAGGGTATGTGTGAGATGAGGTTAAGGATATGGGGAAGGCCTCTCAGCCTCTCCAGGAAGAAAGCTAGGTTTGGTCTCAATAGTACTCAAAATTAACAAATGGACTAATTACCAATGCATCCTAAATTACTGAAATGAAAGAAATAAGAATACGTAGCTCTTGAGTGTGCCTGTTGATTATCCAGAGTCTGGAAAGAGAGAGAAGACCCAGAGGAAGTCTATTTAAAGAGAGAAAGGATTCGTGATTCGTGATTCCAAATTTGGCAGCTTGTAACTTAGCATTAGAATTTGGTTTAAGTAAACCAATGTCGGTGATCCTGTCAGTGTCAGCTGATAGTTAACCAATGTCAGTAGCTAGAGAATGGGTAAAAGGGCTATTTTTAGCCCTTTGCCTATTTCTCCATGTGTCTAGTGTATTTTCCATTGGAGAATGGTTAAATGACAGGGTTATTATGCACGAGTGTTGGTTAGGAGGTTGGAATGGGTCTTAGGTGGTTATGATTTGGATGACTTAGTCTTGGGGTGAGTCATAGGGTAAGAAATGGTCTTAGGGGTGAGGTGTCCAAGGCAAGGTGTCCTAGGGTGATGTCATTAATTCAAAATAAGTATTTTACTTTAAGTTAATAATGTGTGTAAGGGACCAAGGGGAGTCGACACAATTTTGATGTCTACATTAGGCTTTAGGTTTTAGAAATCATTCATTAGACTTAGTTTAAATCACTTTCATATTCACAAATTTGTAGGACCACGGTTGCTCGCAACAACTACTTACCTTGTTTATTTTGTAGCCTAACTACTACTCCACCATAGATCTCAAGAAGATCACAACCAACAACTCATGCAATGGATTTTTTGGATCCAAAAATATTAAGTGTTTTTTAAACACTATATGAACCTATTGATACATATAAGTGCTTCAACAGGGGAACATTTATGCTAAAAGGAGGGCATTTATCTAAAGTTTTGTAAATTTAAAATATCTTTGCTAGTTTTAGTGATTCAAAGATCAATTGATTGTTTACATTTTTGTGTTATTCTTGGATCAATATGTAAAGATCACTGATATTCATGGTTTCATACCAATCTTTAGGCTTATTCAGCTAAATATTACTATTCTTTGAAGATCTATATGAAATGTTTTACAAAGATTTGAATATCCATTTGTCTTTACAAATATTTGGTTTCTATGTTGTATTGTGAATAGGATTTGAAACTAGAAAGACCACAAGTAAGATCTTAATCAAGGTATGGCATGGTTAGGTGGATATTCTATTAATGTGTTTGGTCATGTACATGATTTACCTCAAAATTTTTGAAAGGTATTTTCTTTCTTTTAATCCTACTAGTGTTGTGACTGTTGAAGAACATATCAAGTGATTTAAAGTTTCCTTAGGATTTATAAATGGTGTTCATGAAGATGTTTCCTATAGATTTTTTCCTTTTAATCTTAGAGATGAGGTATATGATTGGTTTATTAACCTTCTTGAAGATTTCATTTTTAGCTGGAATGATTTCAATAATTATTTCATTCATTAATTTGGAAAGATCATAAGTCCATATGTCCTTTATCAACAATTCATTATTGTAAAAAAGGATTCAAATGAAACCATTAGAGATTTAATGCTAGATTTCAAACGATTTTGAATATAACTACAAATCCTTATAAAATTGTTGAGGCTTTAGCTTTAAAAATTTATAAAGATGCTTTAGATCCATTAACTTATGTGTTTTTGAAAATATCTAGTAGAATCATTAATAAATTAACTTTAACCTATGTTAAAGCTATGGTAATTAATGACCAAATTCAACCCCAGAGTATAATGGAATATTCCATCCCAAGTATAAATCCTAATTTGCCCATGATGAATGTCATTCCTAATGTTAATCATAACATGCTTACTTTAAATCAAACTCTAGTTTTAAACTAATTACCTTTGAGTCATGCTTACCTTGGCCAAAACCTAGGATTTTGAATAATACTACAAGTGGATCTCATCCACAAGATCAAAGAGATATGGTTCCAATAATTGGTAGTAGTCCTCAAGTCCATAATTTAGAGGCACCTAAAAGTGAAAATGACTCCATATTAAAAATGGTTCAAAAACTGAGGATTGATTTTATTGAAACAAAAAAGCAATTGGGTAACAATGGGGAAGGTTCCAATAGAAATCATTTTGTTTACGGGTTCAACAGACACACATCTAGGTTTCAAAAAAATGATAATTATAATAGTGAGTTATCTAAAATTGATAACGTGCCTGACATAAACACTTGTGATATGCCTTTGGCTAATTATTACATGGTTCTTAATAACACTATGTGGTCATCTATTTCTTCTGAGACCTATGCATAATTTGAAATAAATCTTGTGGTAGAGACTTGTGATTTTCCAATTCATGATGAAGATTAATTTAAAGATACTCTAGAAGATGAATATATGATGTTAATCATGGAGAAAGAGCCTATCCTTTTTAGATCAATAAAAAAAGTTACATATGAGATGAATGAAGTCCCTGAAGAGGTCATTAAAATACTTGTAAGAAAAGAAGATGAAGATGAAGTAAATGTAATAGATCAAGAACTTTCATATGACTCCATCAAAAGGTTATAAATATGTGATCAACATGTTTCAAATGGTAAGATTCTAGATGAATCTCATGTCCTTTTTGTTGATCATGATGAAGATACCTTTTGGGATGACTTGGATGATTTTTATTCAAATATTGATAGTCCATTCCCACTTCACATGGATATTGAGGAATGTTATAAACAGTACTATTGTAGCTATTATTCAAGAAGGAAATGATATTATAGAGATCTTTAAGCAATATGAGTTTGAACCTAATGAAGACATCAATCCAAGTATACCAGCTGAGTTCAAAATACAACCATGAAAAGGAAAATAAGATAAGACATGATCAATCTTTTAATGAAGTAGAGCTAGCTTCCCTAATGTGAGAAATAATAATTTGTGAATAATATGATTGGATCTTGGATCCATATTCTTGATAATGGAGGTGGGAATCCAAGATGCATCCTACAGAAGACATAAGCATACAAATCCTCCTATCTATGAGAAGGGGCCATTGAATGGAAAAAATTATGTTTCAAGGTTCTATGGTAGGCTAAATAACTTTCCTTTTGATCCTAGAGGTAAGTTCTTTGTGAATTTAGTATAGGGCTTGTTACCTTTTGAGTCACCCTTATTCTTTTTTTCATGAATTTTACCATAAAGAAGTTCACCTGCTTATCGCCTTTTGTGTGTAAATTCTTAAAAGAATTAAACCTTTGAACTTGAACCTTTCTCAGAGTTCAAGAGTTCAATGAGTTCAATGGTTTAATTATTTTAATGGTTCAATGTTTCTCCAAGTAAACTATTTGTCCCTTTGTGTATTTCAATTTTTGACTTTGAACCTTTTGATTGAACTTGAACCCTTTTTCAGAGTTCAAAAGTTCAACAGTTTAAAAGTTTAATGGTTCAAGAGTTTAACAGTTCAAGAGTTCAATATTTGATGTTTTATAAAGAGTCATGTTCACTTAGTTCCATTGTATTAATGCATCATTAAACCTATCACTTGAACCTATCCCTTGAACATATCACTTGAACCTACATAGTGGAGTTCAAAAGTTCAACGGTTCAATGTTTCAAAGTTCAAAGTTTCTAGAAAGATCATGTGACTATTGGTCGGTCCCATCTCATATCATTGAACCCCAAATTTGAACCATCTTTTCAAAATTTCAATGGTTCAATGACTATACTCTCATCTCACCCCAAGGCTTTCTCTAAGTTAAAATTAGTGGGAGATTTAGAGGAGAATATATCTAAAACTCATTATAAAGCGAAATTTTTTGAATTTTCATGAGGTTATAAATAATCATTACTCATAAAAATTATGCATAAAAAATGCTTGCCATTAATGCATATGTTAGAATTCATGTCTTATCAAGCATATTTAGCACGTATTGTTTTAGTTTAATCATTTGATCTGGTTAATATTTGTATCAAGAGAAAATAATTCAAATTTAGCAAACCAGCATACTGGGTGATATATAAAAAAATAGAATAGGTGGTATAATATATTTGATTGCTCAAATTCATAGTGATTTCAGCCAAATTTAAAGGTAAGTTTTACTCTTACTATAAGTTGTTTCCTTTACTTGGTTGGGAAGAAGGATCCTTTTGAGTTTGTGGCATTATTTAAAAAGTTTAAAACTTTTTCTTTTTTTCTCTAACCTATAACAATGAAATCTACATGTCTCAATTACAACCATGGTCCTGGTCTCATATTTTCTCCTCCTAAAATTGAGGACACTTCTCTGGTCCAATATGATTTATAAGATTTTAAGGAAAGGGCTAGAAATCTTTTGTCAAATCCTATGATGTAGAAAACTATAGAAAGTGGTTTGGTTGAAGCTACGGCCTTTCCCATGGCTTTCTAATGCCCCAAATTAGTCCTTGAATGTATGAATAGATATGGCCCTTAGAATAGATGCATTAGGACTGTAGATGGCAATGTTTTATTGCATATCAATAGCAAAACCTAATATCTATAATGAGAATTCCTCCCAAGGAACCATACTCTGACCTTGATATTTCTTCTTCCTATAGTTATTTTTCATTAAAAAAGCAATTTACAAGAGTGTGATTGCTATGAATTGGCTTTTGAAATTCCATAAAGGAGTTTTAAGACTACTTAGACCATTAACAAGAAATCATATGATTCCAGAAGTACAAGATATTATAGTATTACTACATAGACTAAAAGGAAATGCTCATGCATATTATTGAGAAGACTAGATGTACTTCTTTATATAGGTGATCCTCCAAGGAGAGAAATATTTGGATTGGGCAAAAATTGTAGCTAAAAGTTTGCATCAGGGTTTAAGTAATTGTTTGGGAAATAAAGAGTTTGATATGTCTTCATACCTCTTCTATTGCTTGGGATCTACAAGTTAATGGGTAGGATTACCACATGCACCCTTGGCTAAAGATAGTAAAATTTATGAATATTACTCACAGTTGTGAATGCATAATTTCTATGAGGATTATAGGAGAGTTAATGATGTTTTTACTAGGAAGATGACTTTTGAATTGTCAAACAACATCGATAAAAGGTTGTCTAATGAAGCTATTTAATTAATTAACATTTATGGTAGTTTCTTCATTTAGTTTTCCAAGTTCTTTTATATCAGAGTTGGAGGTTTTGATGGTGAACCTTTGAGGTTATCAAGGTATGTTCTTGACCTATTTGTGATAATAGAAGTTTGCAAGCAATTAGCACATGTAGATAAAAATATTCCCAATGAAGAATAAATTTGGTATATCTTTTCCTATTAAACTTAGATGTTATTCATGCAAGTCAATTTCTGATGCTTTGAATTTAGAATTTGATCTTAAGAAATTCAATTTTAAATACTTCACAGCCTTGTCACAATTTGACAACAAAGGTTTTTCCAGAGATAACTTAGATCTTGGAATAAGGTTATCACATATTCCTCAATTGAAGGATTATTGGGAGGATTGTTGAAATGAATTTGAAGTCAAAAAAATATTGTGGTCCAGTTTCTCCTCAGGGAAAATTATTACCCTCAATTTGAATATGGACATCTCTAGAATTTCTGACAATGATGAACAAGTGACTGATCTACAATTTGAAAAGATAGAATAATCACCTATTCCAAAAATTAACTAGGAGAAAAAGGAAGAAGATAGAATTGAGGTTAAGACCCTCCCAATGATAAGAAGGACTGAGACATGGTTGAGAGAGCAAAAACTGGGAGGAGCTCAAAACATAGATTCTTAACAATGTACGTCAATAATTTAATCCCCATTTCCAATAAGCTCCTCTAATTAGCTTATTGCTATTTGTGATGTAGGTACTTCTAGAGCAAAAATTGGAAGGGAACCTATCATCAAAGAATCTAAAAAGGCCCTTGTAACTACTCTACCTCCACGTGCCACCAGATCAAGGACCCAAAGCAAGAGAAAGAGTCAGATTTTTAAAAAGGTAATTATGGATTTGAATTCTGAAGAAGATTCAGGAGAAGCCAAAGGTGATAAATAATCTAGTTCACCAATGGTAGAAGAGGTTAGTGCAGATCAGCAAATAGTGATTCCTTCTAATTCTACTGAACTAATAATTATTTCAAAAGTACCTTTTAATCAACCAAATCTTGATAAAGATGCCTCAGTCTCTGCACCTAAGTGGCTGGAAAGCTCAATTAGCAACAAAAGGAAAGTAGTTCCATTTTCTTTCCCCTTAGATGATATGGTAAGTAAGTGTTTAAGGAAAGCCCCTAAATCCAAAAAGTTAAAAAAAACATCCAGGGTAGACATCAACCCTAACACAGGGAATTGGAATGTAGAAATAGCCAGGCTGAGAACCAATGAAGAAGTTGAAGATCCTATAGTTTAGGATTTTACAATTGAAAAGGTGGATCTTGGGACTACATCACATGTCATAGATGTGCATCACCTTGAAGCATCTACCAAAAGGATAGTCAATAGAACCTGAAAGGATGAAAAAGATAAAAGAGAATTAAAATAGACTGTGCAGTCAATGGTAGAGTACATTGATGCCATTCATAGTCTAGATCCACAACCAATCACCCAACTACCCCTATATTTTGATCTAAAATCACTTTTCAATCAAAGTATGCTGGACTAGATACATAGAGGCAAAATGGTTACCAAGGTATTTGATAATTGGTTGGATAACATCATTAAAAAAGGTACATAATTCATCCATAAATTGAAGAATGTATATGATTTAACCATAATTACTGTTGAATATTTAAAGACTCAAAATGCTTTGTGGATAAAAGATGAAGGGAAATGGATGAGTGTGATGAACCAGATTGATGAAGTTCAAAAATATGGAATAACAAAGTTTTTGTCAAAGAAGAACTTGACAAGTCTGGATGAAGATGTATTATATGTAAATAAGAAAAATATTGAATGGATAAATTCAATATCCTAACAAGGATGAATGGAAATAATAAAAATGATAAAGGAAATAACTGAATTCATTCAATCATTACAACATGATCTATAGAGTATTGATATCAAATACATAAAATATGATAGAAAACTAGAAAAAGATATCAATAATGTGATTCAATCCTTTAAGGAAAAGATAACACCATTAAAGAAAGTGACAAGTTATCGACTGAAGATTTTTCTCAGATTTCAAAGGTAGATTCACTTCTTTGTCACTACATCGATACTCTCGTAGAACACATAGAAAAGATGGGGAAAATTTGGAGGGAAGAAAACATCTAGAAAGTAAGGATAAAACATGTTAGCATTCCCAATCTTACAAAAATTTAGGAGTTTGTTATGGCATTTCAGGAGTGGAAAGCTCAACGTGTCTACCCAACTAAACAAAGCAAATCTATAGATCCTAGTCTATCACTTTAGTAATGATTTTACTTACATAGTTTCTTCTATTCATTTATTTAGTTGCTTTTCTATTTGAAACATGATCTTTAAGTAAATTTGTTTAAAAAAAAACTAAATCCCGTATGGGTTGGAGTTACTTTAACTCTAGTTTAGTTTGACAAATGGATTAGTTATGGAAACTATATATATTTTTTGTAAAAAAGTGATGAGATAGAGAGAAGATAGAAGAGAAAAAGAGTTAGACATTTTTAGAACTGGACCGCTATTGTTGACAATATATGTAATGTTTGTTTGAAACATTTTTCATCTGTGAATGAAAAAGAGAATTAATTATTACATACTTAAATATGTGAATTTGAGTATTTGAAATTGGGTTTTCTATGTGAAATCTTCTTTCATATAGTGATTACTCTTCCATTAGACAATTCATTATATGTGTTTTATCCTTTACTGGTTCAACAATATATATGTTTATCCATTTAAATAATTATTGAAGATAGAATCTGTGTATTATATTACCCATTACTATTATAAAATCTCACATTCATAACATGATGATGTGTGGATGTTAGTTTACCTTTAAAACACTTTATGGTTAAAAGTGTATCTAAATATTTCAATTCATTGAAAATCTTAAAGGGAGTTGTACCTTAATTCAGAGGGGAACTAGTCTTAACAGTTCACCCATTTGTTGTTTAACTTATTTGTTCTTAAAATAAGAAAGGTATGGAGTCAAAATCAATTTTTTTAGATAAGGATAAATCTGTTAACCAACAGGGCTTAAATTAGTTTTTGGTATGAAGTCAAAATAATTTTTTTTAGATAAGGATAAATCTGTTAACCAACAAGGCTTAAATTAGTTTCTTTCTTATTTCTTTCCTTCTTATCCCTTGTTTTTAAGTAGTGTTTGTAAATATTTCTTTGCTTGTTGTTTATTTTTTTGGTGTGTTTGTTTTTTGTTCTTTGCTTCCTACTTTGAATAAGTATGTTCAAATATAGGTTTCAGGCTCCAAATTCACCTAAATGCTCAAGGACATTCTTGAATCAAGAATGCAGGTTACCTTTTAAACATTGGTTGATCATGGATGCCAAAAATTTGAACTTGATGTTGTGATTCAAATAAATTGGTAAAGATTGATATCTAGGTTAATTATTACTTAAAATCTTAAACCTTGTTTTGATCTAAATTTGATTCTGATAAGGATTGCACATGTTGGATGAAATTTTGAATTACTGAAACATAATCATGATTCACTTAATAAACATTATTACTTAAGACAAAATTTTCAACCAAGGATGATTGTCTAAAGATCAAACACTTGACCAAATCCCAAAACTTGGCTAACTTAGTTCCCAAAATTTGCTAGAAAGTCAAAATGACTTGAAAAATACCAAAAAATAAGAACCTTATTTCAAAATTCAAGAGATTTCTAAGCAAAGGTGATTCTGGTAAACTCCACCAAGGCTATAGACACATAATTAGCAAAATAAGGCCTTGAGTAGAGCCAAAGGCATATTTGTCAGGGATATAGACACTTAGATGGTAGTAGGGCAATTCCCAAACCTTCCCTATACAAAGCATGGTTCTTAATGAACATATAAATATGATATAATTTAGTGTTAATGGTCAAAGTCATACAATCTAGAAGTTGTTCCCTAAATCCCATGGTAAATAGTAAGTGGAATCAAAGTACACACACAACATAGCTGAGTTTTGATGTTTGGGTCTAATTCTACATATGTAGGACTTGTTTTAATTATGAGTTAACACTCTAATGGTAATTGATCATATGGGATGATTTTTCTGGTTATTAGTTTAAACCAAGGTATCTAAATTCTAACATATTGTTATGTTTCCCCCAAAAGTTGCCATTTATTGAGGTCAACATACCACCATTATTAAAAATGGGTACCCATGTTTCAAATTATACAAATTTATGCTTTAAATTGAAAATTCATCTGAGCAGAGTACCATTAGAATGTTTTGCACATTATCGTTATTTTAAGATCATGCACACCATGGTTGTATTTGCATATTTACACATTATTATAGTTTGATCTTGTCTAGATTTTCTAATATTAAATCTCTATGTTTCAAGTTACAAGACTAATGGAGTCTCAATTGAACCAACAATGTCTAGGGTTTCTTACTCTAATGATAATTTGACCCTTTGATTGATATTTGATCTTTAATTAATTAAATTCATGTTCAGATACCCAAAAAACCCTTAGTCTAATTAGTTAGTCTAAGTTTTAATTCAAATTTACATAGTTCATTTTATTTAAATTTGCATGGGAAGCATTTTATTATAGACTTCATTTAAATTTTAGCCTAGGTCTTAGTTTTATTTATTAATATAACTCTAACCTTAGTCTAAAATCTTTATACTAAGTCCTTTATGTCTTAGGTTTCATAGAATCAATTAAATATGGGGGATATTTTATTATATTTTAAAATATTAGGCTAAGGATTTATCTTAAGTTCTTTATAAACTCTAAATACTTATGTCTTTTATTTTATTCCCATATAAATGGACAAACCTAAAGGCAACATATGGCGAGATCGAAGGGGTTTCAAAAAAAATCATTGACCTACAGGAAAGGAGTGTAAATCAATAAGTCAAGCATTAGATCACTAGTGCATGTTAACTTGAGCACCGAAAATACAATGCAGAGTGAAGTTTTGAAATGTTAAAGGATTTTAAGAGCTCCATGAGAGTGACAAGTGTCACCATCTTGAGGGTGTCTCAAAGATCCAATGGAGAGTGAGGGTCAAAACTTTAATGTTTACTCAGGACAAACATGTATTCACCAAGTGGTAAGATCCTAGAGCTTGAAGGCAAAGAACCAATAGAGATAATTTGCTTGGATGTACATGATCTGATAAAGTGAGTTTTATCATCAAATAATATCTAACAGTGTGAAGAAAAGGTGGGCAATTCAACAAATCCCCATGGCAAGTTAAGAAGTGATAAGTGTCAATCCCATAGTTCACGATTAAAGCTTGAGTATATTTTGAAGATCTAATAGTGAAATCAAAGAGTTGAAAATTTAATGGGGACAACTATCTAATAGAGGATTCTATGTGGTGTGATGGTTCCCAATTGATGAAAAGAGCTCAGAGAGCCTATAGAGATACCAAGTTCCATGCTCATGTTTAATCACATAAAAATATATCAACAGTGTGAATTTGATCTAATTTCAAGATGAAATGAGGTATAGACATGTGTCCAAACATTGTAGTGGTCAAATTTAAATAAAATAAATAGCTTATTACATGGCATTACCACATACGTAGATAAATCACATTGAAAGATCTTTTTGGCACTTGAGTTAAAGTGTCATCAAATGCAAACATAGCTGGATAAGGAATGTTCCTTTGGTAACTAAGATTGTATAATATTTTGAAAAAGAATATTATATTCTATAAAGGCATGAACAACATTTTACACATAGTAGTGTTAGGTCATTGGTCTTAATTTATTTATAAAGGGATACTTGTCTATAACACTTGTCCAATTGTATGTTGACACTTGTCTAGTTGCATGTTGAGAATGAATGATCGGCATATCTCATGAATTTTCTATATAGAGGAGGTATTGATAATTTTAAAAAGGGGGAGGGAGTTCTTAGAGCCAAAATTACTTTATAAACTTAGAGCAAGAAGTACAAGTAAGGAATTCTACAAAGTTTGTCCAATATTTATCTGTGTGTTTGTTATCATGGTTGCTTCCTCAGTTTTCTAGTTTGATGTTCAAATTTGAATTGGTTTTCATGAATTCTATATGTTCTAATATGAATGCAGAGTTGTTAACTTGATATTATGCTAGGTTGATTGAAGGATTCTAGATTTACTTCATTTCCTTTACTTTACTTATAGATTTACCCATACTATTTATTTTTAGAAGTAAATCTTCAATTTAAATTAGGTTTCTCATTTGCATTGTCTCACTTTTTCTTAGACCCTTACCTAGTATGTAGTAGGATTTGTACTTATGTAATTTCATGCTATATATTGGTATAATGCATATCTAGATGAAATCTAAACTTTGTCATAATGTCTAGATTGAAGATCAAAAACACCTTCTTTCTACCTTACCCTCCCTTTTGCTCCTTTTTTATCATATCACGTTAGTTTAGCTTGTCATTATAAATATCCTTTTTAGCTTAGGATTTAGACTTTAGGTTTTGGATATCATTAATTAGACTTAGTTTAGATCACTTTCATCTTCATAAAGGTTTAGGACCATGGTTATTCCCAACAACTATTTACATGTTCATTTTATGAAATAGTCATTTAGTTTGGCCACTACTCCACCATAGATCTCAAGAAGATCACAACCAACAACTCATGTAATGGATTCTTTAGATAAAAAAATGAGAAGTGTTTCTTAAACACTATATGAACCTATTGATACATCTAGGTACTTCAACAAGATATAGAATTATAGTGGTCATAATATGTATTATAAATGGACTATATTGATTACATTATAGATATATATATATACTAGACAAAGTGGTGTGGTAGTTTAGTACTAGATAACACATACCAGTAGGTCCATATGTATTTTCATGATCTATTAGGAAGAGATCATATTTGGGACAAGTTATTATCTATCATATTACTAAGCATAGATGGATTCACGTACAGATAGTGACATGGGTAGATATGAGGGATGTTATTGGTGTAGTTATAGTAGATGGATATGTTGAGTGATGGGATAGATAATGATTGATGATATTTATTATGTCATATTCTCTTCCATGCACATGGAGATAAATATTGGTTTCTATTTTAGTGAAGCATCCATGGGGTAGAAGCCTTGGTGAAAGTATTAAGATATCAATTATAGGGAAGAGAGGATGGATATAGGCAGGAGGTGGAGGGAGATAGGGATAATCTAGAGTCCATTCATGGGATAACTATAAACCAAAGGGAGATTACCCATATATTGAAGATGTGGAGGTGAGATATGATACAGTGATGAGATCTTCTATAGATGATCAAGTTGGAAGAGATGGTACACCTTTGTTGGTGATTAATAGTGATGAGGAGAAGGATATAGGGGATATATAGATGCATCTTATGATAGACATACATTAAGAGGAGGGAAATAGATTTGGGCCATCAGGGCCTCTTGATATATAAAGGATCAAAGACTGATAGATAGGTTACTCTAGGAGATTATTGCATGGGATATAGAGATTGTAGGTTTATAGAGAGAGGTTGTTAGATTTGAGGTGGTGGTGGATGGTATGGATTTGAAATCTAGATTGAGAGTGATATGTATTAGACAACGTTAGGGAGAGTCTAATGTTTTATAGGCTAAGGTTGATAGAATTTAGGGTGAGGGTTTTACTAGATCAGTTATGCAACACACATAGGATGTAAAGACTCAGAGTCTAAATGAGACTAGGATGACATAGAGATATAGGAGGGAGAGGGATATAATATGGGTGATTTTGGCTAAGGAGAGATCACTTTTGATAGTGCCTAGACAACTTGTGGTCTTAGACAAGGCCATGTAAGTGATGAAATAGGTGACTTATTATAGGATCCTATATGAAGAGGTTGTTCCTCAAGGCCAGTGAGCACCATCATTCAAAGAGTACTCTACTAGGATATATGAATTATGGAGATTTTTACATCTAATAGACTTAGATATATCTATAGGGTAGGCCTCAGTGTGTGTTATAGGTCCTTCTAGGAGCACACCATGACATCATGATCTATGTCCTTTTATAGATGCCCCATTTTAGGGCCAGGGAGAGCCTTGAGATGGTTTTGACTATAATGTATCGATGTATATATTTTTTTGAGATTTATACTTTTATAAACACATTCTATTTTTATGTGTATAACTGATTCATTTTGGATATTAGACTTGTATTATGGATATGTGATGGACATTATGGACTGTTTATTATTTTTTCATATAAGGTATATGACGTAGATGAATAGTGTATGGTAATTACTTTCCCACTTTTTGGTTTATGATAGCACATGTTAATCCATTTTATCTTTTATTATGTTTATAAAATGCATGCATGGATGGTTAGTTAGATAGTTACCTTGTATTTATTTTTGTATTGTATTGAAATTCCAACATGAATAAGATTTGAGCAACCTAATCTTTAATATAGTGTAAAAAAATAATCACCAATGATATGAAATAATCATGATGAGTGTTAATGTTGTATACATAATGACTTAAAAGATTTATTTTTGAAAAAAAAAAGTTCATCATGAAATGGAATAATCATAATCACAATATAATGTAACACACAAAATAATATTGACTTAACAAACACATAAATAATTAAAAAAAGAGGAAAAAATATTAAGTTGTGCCATATATAATGCATCATGATATGTGAAATCATAATAACATTATATTATAATACACAATATAATTTTTAACCTAAACCCCACGTAATAAAATATTAAAGAGACTACAATTGAAGACAAGATAAATGCAAACCAAAAAAAATCCCAAACAAATAAATAAATAAAATATAAAATAAGTAAATGACAAGACACATAAGAGTTAAAAAAATAATTATCACATAATAAAAAATGAAAGATTAAATCAAACTATACCTAAAATAAATCAATTGACTGTACAAACATCCTAGGCTAGGGTGAAGACTTTTGGTAGCCAAAATCCATAAAAATGTTTGAATGATCAATGAGGAATCCATAAGAGAACAAAAAGGGGTTTGGAAGGGAATGTGAAAAAGTTAACTCACATTCTAGATTTGATAATAGTGAAATTGTGCTTGGGGGAATGGGATGATGGAGATGATAGTGGCCAAACTGACCCTAGAGACCCCATGTCTTTAAGCACTACCTATATAATCTACATTAGACAAATTCTATTTGGTTATATTGGCCATATATAGTTCCCACAATATGGAAAGAGATGTAAAGTGATGATGTAATATAAAATTGACCCATAGATGTTATTAACCCAATTAAATTAATGATTTCACATTGTGATTAGATGCGATGATGGATTGATTTATCCCCACAAAACAATATATGTAAATAGTGGATTTGGAATGATATATCTTGATATAAGTTTCAAGATTTGAGGTTCCCCATGAATTAGGGTTCATAGGAGTAGATATGGGAATGATATATCCCAATGATAAAGCTACGAGCTTGTATTGGATTAAGTGATTTAATAATTGATTGATTGAGTGATGGATTGATAGAGAAGGGATGGACGTTATTATTTTTTTGTCCCAATCAAAAAGTGTAGGATATTGAGTGGAAAGACTAAGAAATTATTAGAAATTGTGAAATCATAAACAAAGAATTCAATTGACTACATGGATTAATGATGATGGATCACATGATTGGATAACATATATTCAATTGATGGATGGAAGATAGAGGGGATTATGGGATGGATTGGGTAATAAATTTGGTTTTTTGAAGTTAAATTCATAGAAAAAGAGAGGAAAATGATTTTGAAACTATCAGAATGGAAAATTTGGCATGGATAATGGTGAATTTGTTGAAGATAGTGGTTAATTTAGTGATAAAAGGTTTTCACAATTATTATAATGAAAAAATATGCATGGATAATGGTGAATTAATTGAAGATAATGGTGAATATTTTATCAAATGGTGAATTCATTAGAAAAAAATGAATTATTTGAACATAGTGGTGAATCCGTTCAACATAATGGAAAATTAGTTCAAGGTGGTGGAAAATTTATTTGTGTTTGAAGTGACCATATTGTGAAGGGCATAAATTTTGATTTTGGACTCCATTCAAGCTCTCATTTTCAACAAAATGAAGGCATTGGAAAGGAGAATGTAACCATGAAAACATATTAAATTTTGGTTTAGGATAAGACATTGAAAAAATGGAAAATTTAATGGAAATGTTGGTGTGGATAATATGGGAAAATGTAGACAACTAAATTTCACCATTCACCTTCATTATCATTCACCTAAATGAAGGGGAAATGCCATTTAAAAAAGTGGATTTTTTTTCCATCTATATTTTTAGTGTTAGCAAAATTGCTTATGTTATTAGTGAAATTAGTTACCCTAATTGTGAATTCATTTTTGTCTATTTTTCTCTATTTTCCTTATTTTTAGCATCAATGAAATTGTGCATGACTTCAGTGAAATTACAAATTGGATTAGTGAAATCATTTATAAAATTAGTAGGATTGTTAAACATAATTATGAAATCATTAAGAGCATCAGTGAAATCATTTGAGGTAACTACAAAATCATTTTGCTTTATTTACTATTTTTTGTTCAGTTTTCTAGTTTCTAAGAATTAACAAATTTATAATTTTATATGATTATGTATCTATGAAATCATTATAGAGACTTATTTTTCTATGTTTTAAATTGTGTTTTTTTAACTTTTTTATAGGTTGCCTTTACTTTCAAATAGACCCCAAACTTTCAACAAATTATTTTCAAGATGCAAGACAAAGAAAATTCTCTAAAGAGACAAATAAAACCAATTTTTTATTTTATTTATAATATTTACTTTGTTTAAGTTTTCTTATAAGCTTTTATTTTAATTTTTAATTCTTTAGTAAATATATAATATTTGGTTTTTCAGAGTTAAATTTGATTTTATTTTTAGCACTTGTGTGTCTTACTTGGGTTGTGTATGCTCTTTTTTCAACATCACATTGGTGATGATACTTGAAAATTAGAAACAACACTTGTAAGTTGTGTTACCTAAGACATACTTCTATGTATGTTCTTTTCTTAAAATCACATTTGTGGTGACACTTGATAATTAGAATCAAGTGTTTGTATTTTTATTTTATTTTCCTAAGGACTCTATCGACTATCGATTTCATCACCATGAAGTAGGACAAACCTCATGTACCATTAGGGTATATAAATTGAATTAGAGATGCCATTTTGGCTAAGTAGTTGTGTGTTTTAAACATGACATGAAGTGAGGGGATTCCATGCTCCAATACCTAGGTCTTAGATAACATGACTCAAAGTATGGTTTTTTTGACATCAACATACTAAGACCCTTATGTCTATGTTGGATATGTTAGGACTAAACCCAATAATGTGTATTTGTTAAGTTGAATTCTTTCATGAAATTGGGCCTCATCATATTGAAATATATACCAAGGAATTTGTTGATGCCTAAATGTGTACCACAAGTGCCCAAAGTGTTTCATAAACATTTCTCATTTTATAATTCCTAAGAAATCAATGCATGAGTTGTAGTTTATGATAATATTGTTATCTATTGGTGGAATATAGGTATAAAAAGTGACTATTTCACAATATTTATAATGTTTGGTGGTTGGGAGCCATCGTGGCCAAATAGTACATCTATGTAAAATATGCAATATATGATGGTAAAGATGGTGAATTATGATTAAGAACTAATATAATATGGATATTTACAATGACAAGTTAAACTAATGTGATCTGGTTAAAAAAGAAGTAAAAATAAGGGTAGGGCATAAAGAAATATTGTTGATCTTCATTTCAAACATCATGACAAGTTCAAATATCCTCTAGGCATGAACTTAACCAATGTGTAACATGAAACAGCTTGAGCCCAAATCCTATCACACATCAGGGAAAATTTTAAGGAAGGTGAAAATAATGCAAATAAGAATTAGGTCAAATTTAAATATTTAACCTATAAGCAAACAACATTAGCCTAAATGCAAGAAGAGTAAGAAAATGAAATGAACCTAAATGCTTTCAATAAACCTAGTATTGGTACAAGTTAACAACTTTGTAATTAAATGTACACACCAATAATTCATAAGAACCATTCAAATCTAGAATTTAGAACAAGCAAGTGAAAAAGAAGCTATGATAACAATGAACACAAGAAAATACTAGACAATCTTTGAAGAATTCCTTGCTTATATTAATTGCTCCTAGTTTACAAAGTAATTTGGCTCTAAGAACTCCATCTTTTTTTAAAAATTATAGTCCTCCTTTTATACAATGCAAGGAATTATGTTGGTTACTCATATAAAATTACAAGTGTAAGGATATTTGTCCTTTCTACAAAAGTTATAAAATACACTAAACTTCTCCAAGTGGACTGACCTATAGGCAATGTGCTATACAAGTTGCACATGTATTTATAAAAGATTATTTTGTTTTCAAGATATTATAAAAATTATATAGAATAGGATATTCCTAACTAACCTTGAGGACCCTATGTTAATACAACTCCTTATTTTTTCTAAAGAATCTTCATCCTATAGTGTTACTCATTGATGAACTAGAGGTTCATGATAGGCTTCAAAAAGAGGTCTTTTTCATGATCTTCTAGGTCCTTGAGGTTCTTCTCAAGCTTATTTTTTTCTTGCTTGATGCCCCTAACATCTCCCATTTTATCTTCATATGATAGAAGTAGGCCCATTATTCTTTATGGTCATCTAATATTTGGCCTTGGCCTTGGTTTCTAACTTCTTGCATAAACTGAAAGGTCTTATGCTTGAAATCTTCATCAATTATAGGACCCAATGGGATAAGGGATATAGATTCCTTAAGTAGACTATCCATGATATGAAACATCATACCTTCTTTTTTTTGAAGTCCTTGGCTAGGTTCTTCATTATTCCCTGCCTAATTCTAACTACCTTCAAAGAGTTGAAATGTTTAGTCAGGGTGTCCTCAAGATTCTTGAATCTATCTTTAACATAGAAAAGACAACATCTTCCTTCAGATTCTAGTTTTGTTGTAAGATCCCTTTGATCATTATTTACAACTACTATGAATGGTTCTAGGTACATCAAGAATATTTTCTTCGAATGTCTTATCCTTTCCTAGCCTTTGTGATGGCAAGCAACTCCTTAATTGTCTATTAAATCTTTTATCGATTGCTATCTCCTTCGCACTTGAAGATTCTCCCCCTCTATGTCTAAGGTCAAATAGAATTTTTCACCTTATATGGCTTGTTCTTAGGCTTTCATGACTATGATTTTGATAAATTTCTCATTAATGGTCTTCAATTCAATTCTAGATCAATTTACACTTGCTTAGATGATAATTCACTTGTTTGGACTCGATTGGGATCAATTCAAGATCAAATTAGGGATTTTGTATAGATTTGATGGCATAGTTATGGCATTAATGTAGCATTTATGATAAATATTTTAAAAACATGACTTTTACCTTTTGAAACTCTAATTTTATCTATCATAGTTGTATTATTCCACATGAATCAACATTTATCATTGACCTTGATCCTGAGATTTGAATGCCATTAGCTAAAATATGTACTTATCTCTAAGGTTGTGCCACTTGGTAGTTTCATAGGCTTCTCAAGCCTTGTTGACAAGTCTTCATTAATCTCACTTTATTAGATCCAGTGGGTATGAATCAATGCATACTATTGATCTCTAAAAGGTGCTTGATATTTAATGTGTACTAGGCTCTGATGTTATGTCACTTGGTATTCCCATGGGATTCATAATCTTTACACCTTATCAACTCTATCAAATCACTCAATTTTTCCATTTGGTTGTCTCATGTTAACTCAGAGCTTTATTTAAAATTTTACATTTATCTCACTTTATTAGATCTAATGGGTACAAATCATCATGTACCATTGATCTCCAAAAGGTGCTCGATATTTAACTGGGGTCCATGGCTTTACTTTTCAATGTTGATCTTGCTCTATTCGATCTTGGTCACCCACTTAAATGTATTCTATTGATCATGATCTGAGCAATAAAACATGATTGACCCCTATATTCAATGAAAATATTAAGTTAGACTCAAGAAACATATATAATTTGGACTAAGGTTTTGGACTAAGGTTTTATTCATGTTAATAAACATGAATAAAACTTTAGGCTAAATTTTAGACCAAGCTCAAAGCATAATAAAAGGGAACCCATGAGCAATAAAAGGGACCAAGTGTAAGGATTATGGACCAAGGTTATAAATATAGAACAAAAGGACCCCACAAATAACAAAGACATAGCGTAAAGTCTTAGGATAAGGTTTGTATCATATTGATAAATATGATAAACTTTAGGCTAATCATTATAATAAAGGGACCGTGTGATATAAAATAGACCAAGCATAGGATTTTTATCTTAAGGTTTGGTTGTGTTGAAAAGCATGACCAAGCCTTAGGATAAAAATCAAACTAAGTCCATGGTATGCTTAATTTCTTTTCACTTAAATTTAAATAAAAATCTCACACCAAATTAAAATTTTAATTAAAAGGTCTAGGTAAGACATTAGGATAGGGTTTCAAAAATATGGATTTAATTAATAAATTATAAACCAAGGTTAGTAAAATATCATTTTAATATTAAAGCACAAAACCTTAATAATGTTCATTTCCAAATGGGCTCCATTAAATCTACAACCTAAAAAATATATATTCAATGTTATCACCTTATATAATATTAAAGTAGAACCATGAATAATTAAGTCAGCCAGACCACGGTGTGGATGATCTTCAAGTACAAATAATGTGCAAACATGCTAGTGACACTCTGATCAAGTGGATTTTCAAATTTAAGGTACAAATTTGCACAATTTAACACAAGGTTCCCTATTTTTCATAAATGGGGGTATGTTGACCTCAATAGACTCCCCTAGTTGAACTTATGTAAACCTTAAGCTTATGCAAGCTATTACATCCATTTAATTCATAGTGCATCAGTTAGTAGATAACATGAAATAGTTACTTACCCCACACCCTTGAAACTATGCTTAGTGTGCCATGGGAATAACAATATCATTAATGGTTAGTGCCTTGAAATATTAGGCCAAAACTAATTCAATATATAAGCAACTGACATGGGAAGCTTACGTGTTACTCAAGTCCCTATTTTCCTAGATTTTTCACCTTGTTTTTATTGCATGAGTGTTTATCATAAATATTGTTTTTTTCCCTTGTGCTCTACCACATGTTAAAATTAATTGAGTGAAAATAAAAATACCCTTTGATTCTTTTATCCACAAAACTTTAAATTCAAAACATCCAAAATCAAAACTCAAAAGCATTTAGTTGTCAATCAAAGTTTTTTATCACTTTGGTCCTTTTTGGTCCTTTGTTAATTTTTATTGAGTCAATTCTTTATTTCCCCTAGAAATTTTACCCATAACAAGGGACATGGCTATGTTTAACAATCATAGGGAAAGAACAGAGCCTTTTGGTAATGACCCTTTCTAATTTGGTAGTCGAGACCATCAAACTCATCATGTAGAAATACATGAAGTCAATGACCATGAGGAATAATAAGTGAGAGTATACCAAGATGAGTGTATCTAAAAATACATTTTGTCTCTTTATTCATTTGATAAATACATCATGACTAATAAATATGAAATTTTGCTTTAAGCTTTAAGCTTAGGAGCTAAATTTCCTCCTAGTTTTAATGTCCAAAACTTAAAATATTTGATTACTAAAAAGGATTATTTTTCACCTACTCCAAACCCATCCATCTCAAAAAACTCTTTATAGGATAGTAATTCTCTTGTAAGTTCCTCCAACCCCACTCCCCAAGTCTCTAAAGACAAAGGGAAATCCATCCTTCATGAGGAATCCTCCCAAATGAGTCATGGGTTTTGTATGGAAACCCATGTTCATCATGTCAACCAAGTGATTGAAAATATCCAACCCAACCAATCAAATAATATTTTGGTTAATCTAAATTACAACACTCATTCCAATGTGAGTGTGAATGCCAATTCACCCTCATTTATCTCTCCATATCATCCAAACCTAAGTGTTAATTCAAGTTTATCAAATATTAATCAATCTGATCCAAACTTGAATGTTCATTCAAGCTCACCAATCATAAATACACAAAATCCAAACTTGAATGTCCATTCAAGCTTACCCATTACAAATCCAATAAATGTGTACTTGATTTTTAATTCAGTTTTACCAATAACAAATCCAAACTTGAATGTTCATTCAAGTTTACCAATCATAGAATCCAAAAATCAAAACTTGAATTTTAATTCAAGTTTTCCAATATATAATCCAAACTCAAATACTTATTCTAGCTCAACAATCAATCCCAATCCAAGTATTTATGGCTCACTAATCAACTAATCATTATCAAATCCAAACATGGGTATTAATTCAAGTGCACCTATCAATCCAAATCCAAATGTTAGTTTAGGAAATGTATAAAATTAGTTTTATAATTTACATTTTATTGTAAATTTTAATCCATCCTATTCAAATCAAGTGAAAAATAATAATAATTCATTTAACAAACAACCATCCAAACCTAACACCCATTTGAATCACATGATTGGTTCACACCAAAATCAAAACTTAAACCAAGCTAACTCAAATATACTTTATCTAGCCAACCCTAATTTGTTTAACCAATCTAACCCTAGTTTTAATCTAATCACAAACAAACCTAGCTTTATTTTTAACACAAAATGTATACACATATTATTTTCACACTTTATCAATTACTAATGCTTTATATCTTATAATAACTCATCAAGTCTCAATTTCTCTGAGTGCACACCTTAAATGGTACACTAAGAAATGGGTGGGTAGACCATTGGTGTTTCATAGGATTGTTTTCCCTTTTTCCACTTATTACCTACACACTTATCTCCTAAAAACCAATCCCCTAAGCTTTGCTTCCCATTTTGCACACTCCTATAATTTTTTACCACCTTCATTAGCCCTTTTCCTAACCTAAACCTCTTTTTGATAGTTTACATGACTATGTCAGTTGTGTTGACCTTGTACTCTTATTGTCAAAACTTATTTAGGGTCTAGGTCAGCCCTTAACTAACCTAGTCTATGACCTAGTGAGTTTTTGTCAATAATGATACTAGGTTGACTAGGTCGACCTTGTCAGCTGAAAATTTTGAAAGGGTTTAGTGTTAGATTCATCTATATAAACACATTTATTTTTCCAATATTAGAGAGTATACAAGAGTTATTATTCATTTGCACTTATTTACAATATTCTCTTTCACCATTATACTTGAGGAGTCTTAGCTTAGGATTTCTAGTTGGAGAAAAATCTAATCTTGTGGAGAAGTCTTGGATGATTTGGATTTTATTAGTGATCCTTACAAACCATAAAAACCTCTTGTAAAGAACCTTTGGCTAAGGGAGAGATTGAGTTTTGATTTGTTCATCTTCGAGGTAAGTATCTCTAACTTTTCTCCTATCTTTAGTAGATAAAAGTAGCATAAGTAATTAATTTTGAAAAATATTCTCTATCTCCATGCATTAAGGTTTTACCTATACATATCTTAATTAGGATTATCTTAGCATGTTTACTTTTATTTTTTATTACCCCCATTTTATGCCACAAGCTTTAGTGAGCACTATATTAGATTTTTGCTTTACTTGTTATTAGTATATTGAATATGAAAACATAGGACCTAATTAGGATTATTGCATAGTTTTTCTTGACTTGAGGATTTGGAACCCTCCCTAGTGATATTATTGTGGTAAGAGGTCCCTTGGCTAGGTGTAGTAGATCCATATTGGTCATGACCTTGATTATCTATTGTGTCCCAAATTAGAAGTATATATAGGAACTATCTTCTCTGAGATAGGATCGATTTATATATTTGATGCATTTTTCATTGCATACATTCTGGTGAACTTGATGTGAATCAAACCCTTACAAGTTTTATTTCATGCTTTTCATTTCTATCATTTTATTATTTTTTATATTCGTGATACTAGGTTGACCAGACCAGTATAATTATAAATTTTATGCATAAGTTTAACACATAGTCACATCAAAATGATTCTATTATTTCTATGCAAACCTTCATCAAATATAGGTTACTAGATTGAGTAGGTTGATATAGTCTTTTTATTCATTTCTTGACAGTATACTATGTCAAATAGGTAGACTTAGTCTCTTATTTAGTTTCAAAATAACAAACTAAGTCATGTAGTTCAACTTAGTATTTTAATCAACATCTATATAATAAAGCAAGTTGATGAGGTCAACTCAATCATCTTAATAGGCTTCAACAAATAGGGTTTTCATAGAACTAGGTTGACCTAGTTGACATAGTTGGTAGAACTTGCGAGCAACATTCAAAGTAATTCAATAGAAATTTCATAGTCATCATCATCTTCCAACCCACCAAGGTTCCTTTCTTTCTTTCTCTTTCAATTCAATTCTTCATTATAGTTCTATTTTACATGAGCTTTTAATCTTCAAAAATTGTAATCCTACAACAAACTAGGTTAACCTAGTTAACCTAGTTTTGTAGTATATCTTCTATTTAAAAGACTAAGTCAACCTAGTAAACTTATTTATTAAGGACTCTTAATTATATAATACATTATCAACCCTGTTGACTCTATTCTATAATTTTTGCATATAATTTCATCTGAACCAACTCTGTATCATTCTTAATTTGGGAATGAATAACTATATGTTAGTAATTAGTTCACACTTTCATTTTCAACTATTTACATGCTTAGAGTAGCTCACATAATCTAATTAGATTATTTTTCATAATATTGTTTAGTTTCACTTTTTTCTCTTTTTTCACACACTACCAAATCACATAGTTTCAAAATGTATTTAAACATTTGTCTACCCAAGGCCTACCTACTTGGATTTTATCACCTAGGGGAAAGCTGAATTAGTTTTTTGGTCAAGTATAAACACATAGTTAATGGTATATATTGGAAAATCACCTGATGCCCTTATCATTGTGAGATTTTGGAGTGAGTGGGTAGGCCCCAACACCAAGCTAGTATCATTGCCAACATAGATCCCTTTTAGCCTAAATATCTTGAAACCATATATAGATTACTTTCTAATTCCCTATTTTCAACTAACTTCCCTATAACACTTAAAATAACACTTTATAATAATCTAAAAATATTCAATATGACCACTTAATTAGCATTTACTTTTTAGTCGACTACTTTCTCTTTGCTCATTGTATGTTGAATTGCAAAAATTTACATTGGCTAGTGTTTGTGCAAGGTTTTGTGTTGTGTGCCCTAATTGGATCATTCTCATTGATCCAATTATTTATTTATTTATTTTCACTTCTTGATTTAAATACACTTATAAAATATTTCCTTATTTTCATCACATTATCATTCTATTTGACATAGTCTCTTATAGACTATATCTTTCCCTACCCATAGTACTCATTCAACCTAGTTGACTTTGTACTCCTTTCTTCCAATCAAGTTATAATACTAAGTCAACTTGGTCAACTCTATACTTTTCTTAGGCCCTATCCAATAGTACTGGGTTAACTTGGTCAACTTTGTACTCTTATTTTTGCCTTTACTTTTCTTAGCTCTCCTATTTATCTTACTTAGTCCTCTATTTCTCTTTCTTTGGCATTCTATTCATTTCCCAAATCATCATGAAGTCCCCTAGTATAATATTCTTGGACAACTTCAATCCATTTAGACACTATACAAGATATTCATTTCTCCCTCTCTTTTCCTCCCAAGATATCCCTCACTCTTGGAGTACCTCTTATCTTCCTTCATTTGTGGACTGTAACATGGTTTAAATCACTCCTCAATATGAATTAGGTGGATTCAATCCATTTTTTACCCATCAAGATAATTCTCATCTTCATAATTTTCAACATAATGTGGGATCAATTGACATAACTCTATCCAATAATCCCATTGGTAATCTACCTTCCAATAACCCTCCCCCCAATACTAATGTGAGGAGTTTTCCTATAAACACCAACCCTCTAATTGATATGACTCAACTTATTTCATAAGTCATACAACAAATGAACATAATGAAAACTTATAACACCTCTCAAATGATGTAATTACAATGTCATTTGATCAATATGGCTAACCAACCTCTAGTTCTCAATCCTCAAGCCAATCCAAATTTTATTCCTCCACCTCTTAGAAATTCCTCAAGAAATGTTATTCCTCAACATATCATGAATAAAAAAATGATTCAAAATATAAAGACTGAGCCTTTATCTCCTTTCATCATGTCCATTGCTATTGTTAATATATCTCTAACTATCAAGTATGATGGGACTAAATACCCTGGATACTTTCTCAAAGCCTTTGACAATATTTGTAAAGAATGGATCCAAACTAATACTTTCACCACAACTAAACTTCTAGTTAAAAACTTCACTAGTGTTGTATTGGAATGGTACACTCAATTTCCCCAACATTTCATTTATTAACTTAAGGACTTGGTCAATCCTCTAGTTAAATATTTTCAACATAATGATCTTCCCAAAAATTGCCTTAGTCATGTCATCAATGTTAAGTAATCTCCCACCAAATCAAATTATGATTTTATCAAATAATGGAAATCTCTGGCCCATAAGGCTAACCATAACATGACTAATGATAATTTGTTTAAACTCCTTATAACTACTTTAACTCCTTCGCTTCAATATAAGGTTCAAAATTTTACTCCTCAAACACTTAATGAATTGCTTAACCAAGCCAAACATCAAGACTTTCTCATGAAGTAATTAGAACCTAATACCAAATTCCTTAAATTATGTTTTCAAAATTCTATGAATACCATCATTGACAATACTTCTCAAACCATATTAGGAGTTTCCAAAGCCAACACTCCCCCATATTTTCACATACCACTAGCTATGCAACAAATGAAACATTATTACCACCCTCTAAACCCTTTACTTATCCTAATAATCCTCCTAAATGGTATGATCCTAATCAATTTTTTTGGTTCCATGATGACATTGGTCATTCCCATGAAAATTGTTGAGGGCTTATTAAATTTCCTATCTCTTACATGCTTGGTGATTTCTTCAATCATGAAGCCATTATCCAACTTTTTTGTCAAGAATACAATACTTCTACTTAAAAATGACAAGCTCCGAAAGATTCTTCTTCTAATAACCAAAAATCTTTTTCCACATCTAATAATCAACAACATACCAAGGATGTTTGTGCTATTTATGATAACTATGACCAATATTACAATAATTCTTAATATTTTAATGCATCTAAGGTCAATTATCAATGCAAGCCATCTCACAAAGATCCTATCATAAAACCTAAGAAACCATCTTTGGAGGGAAAAATTATCAAAGATACTAAAACCACTAATTTAAATTTAGAAGCCCCTGAGAAACTACCTCCTTTCAAACCCCCAACAACTTCTATTCTTCCAAAATCTACCTTATATATTAAAACACACACTGGTTCTTTTTCTAAATCCTATTGGAACTTTCTTGAATAACTTAACTCCATGCCTTGAAAGATTCCACTTATGGAGTTAGTTTGTACTTCCCCTTATCATCGTAAGTTCCCTATGCAACTATTAGAATAAATTGAAGATCCATCTTCTATAGATGAATAACCACCCTCTATTGAGCCTCAACCTACCAATGATGCATAATTGAATTTATGTGCCCTTCTTCCAAACCATCAATTGAATTTATTAAAGAATACATGATTAATGATGAGATCCTTTTTCATGTTGATAATCCACCACTATTCATTAAAATAGACATTAATACTACCCTTATTCATAAATTTTTAGCTGACAAAGGTTTTATTATTAATGTGACATATTTTTGGCTCATCCAATAACTTGGATATAATAAGCATCATCTCAAGCAAACCCACCTTACCTATCATGGATTTGATAAAACTAATCAAAAGCCACTTGGTTACATTTGGCTTCCCCTAACAATTGGACCTAAGATCGTTTGAACAAAAATTATGGTCCTTTATTTTCCCCTATCTTATAACATACTCCTTTGTTACCCTTAGACTCATAGAATGAGGGCCATCACCTCTTTAGAAAGCCAATGTATCAAATTCCTACATAACAGAAAATGGTATAAGCATGAGGATGATCATAACCCCTAGAGTATTCAAATTCCTAATCCTAAATCTCAATATCACATTCCTACCATTCTTATCATCAATAGTGCTCCCTTGCTTGAATTTATTAATATCAATCCAGACTTATAGGTCATTATTATTGATTTGATGATGATGAACCTAATGACTTAAAAATACAACATTAATAAGCTACCTTCTTACATATTAGAGTGGCTTCCTCCATCTTTATTACCTCATGATCACACCATTCTTCTCATTGCTGAGATCACTAATTTTATCCCTCTATGAAATGATCAAAAACCTTATTACCCAGAAGATGACTTCACATGAAATGATAATGGAGTGGAAAAATTATTCCAAGATCCTCTAATCATGTCTCCATGAAATTTTAGTAACCTTAGAATTTTACCTTCTAAAAATCCCCTTGAATCTCAATAATGTACTATTTCTCCAACTTATGATGATAACTACATCATGGCCCAAGCTCAATATCAAGACTTGGATGTTCAATATTATCAAAAAACTTTAGATCAAATACATGCTTTCAATCAGGATGTTCACACCATTTCCATGTATTCTAAATTATCCCCTGAAGGTCATGTACTTCTTATTAATTCTCTAGTTCTTGATACTCCTTGGGTGGTAGAAAAATATTACTTGTTGAACCTAAAAAAATTCTTTCATCTTCTCTACCACCTATAGATCCCATCATTTCATCCATTTTTCCCCCTGTTAATGAAACTAATGGCATACCAATCTCATCTAATCAATCTACTCCTCCTACTGTTGAGATTACATTAGATGTTAAGGCCACAAATTTACATCAAATAAATTATGAATATGATAGCCATGGTAATCAAATTCTCAATCTCAAAGTAGATTTTGAGTATTATGTTCCTCTTCCCACTTTGCCTAGAGATGAAATTATTCTTGAATTACTTCATACTTGAGAACCTCAACTTCCTCGATAACATCAAAAACTTAGGAATTTCAAAAACAAAGATCCTTGTTTCAACAAATTCATCACTATCATCGATCCTAAAGCTAATCCAATTTCTTCTTTACCAAATACACCATACCACATCCAAGATGGCAATGTTATGCTTATCTAAGAAACTACTCACATTGAATATGGTACTTCATCATGCCCTTGACTAATTATATTTTATCATAAACTCAAACTTACTAAACATGATAACTTTATTACATTTTTTGATAAATACCATGACATATTTTTTTGGTCCTATGAGGACATGCCTAGTATTGAACCTAGTATTATGGTGCACAATATCATCACTTATCCTGATGCCAAACCTGTGCATAAAAAGTAATAAAAATTTCCACCCAAAATTTCCACCTTATGCCATAAATAAATTATCAAAATTCTTGATGCTAAGATTATCAAACTAATGAACTATTTTAAATGGGTTTCTAACATAGTTATTATTCAGAAAAAGGTCACCATGGTCATTCACATTTGCATTGATTTTCATAATTTCTAGTCTTGTTTGTCCCAAGGATAATTTCCCTCTACCTTCAATACATGCCATTGTCGATTTTGCAACTGGTTATGAAATGTTGTCTCATATGGATGGTTTCTCAGGGTATAAACAAATTCACATTTCCCCAAAGACTAATATAAGACAAATTTCACCATAGAATGGGGCACCTATTACTATGTTAAAATTCCCTTCAGACTTAAAAATGATGGATGTACGTATCAATGATCAATGACTCTTATATTTCATGATCTTATCAACAAAATTATAAGAACCTATTTGGATGACCTTATTATTAAATCTAAATATCACAAAAAACATCTTTATGATCTTGTCATCATCTTCAATCATCTTCTTAAATACACAATTAGACTAATTCTTTATAAATGTATCTTTAGTATCACATATGGAAAATTGTTAGGATTTTTAGTTTCTCTTTGTGACATAGATCTTAACCATACCAAGATTTAAGTTATCATCAACATGTACATCCCTTGATCCATTCCAAACATTCATACTTATCTTAGTAAACTTGGGGCAATTAGATGATTCATCCCTAAAATGGCTTATCGTATTCACTTCATCAATTCTCTTCTTAAGAAAGGTAATGCTCTAGAATAGATGGATACCTATCAAAAAGAATTTGATAATATTAAATAATCATTTCTTCACCCACCTACTCTTCTTCCCCCTTCAAATGATCAGCCTTTGATCCTATATACTTCTTCCAAACCCATATCAATTGGGGCAATGCTTTCCCAACAAGATGATACTATAGGAGAGTATTTCATCTACTATATCAGTTAAGGCCTCATTAATTAATTGAATTGTACATTATATGATTTATTAAAATAATTATGTTATCATCCATTCTAATCCCCTTCATCACGTTTTTTCCAAATCCTTTCTTCTTGAAGATAGAATTGGAAAGTGGATGGTTATCCTCATGGAATTTTATCTCCAAATTATTAATCAAAATGCTATCAAAGGACAAATCATCATTGATCAACATGTCATAGCTCCTATGCCCATTACCAACCACCTTTAAAATAATATTTTAGATGAAAATATTCTTTATATTAAAGGTCTCAACCAATCCATATCCGTCAAAGATTACTTCCATAATTTAACTATTGATATTGAAGTAAGTAATCTTGATGAATCTGCTATCTTCCCTGATACTACTAAACTAAAAGTTGTTATCAAAGAACTTACTAGAATTAATACCAATTTACATAAGGATACTTGGACCCTTCATTTTAATGGTTTTAAATTACTTTAAGGACCTGGCATAGGTTATATTCTTATGTTCCCTCTAGGAAAAATCACCCCTTTAGATTTTGTCTTAACATTTAACATCAATAACAACATGGCAGAGTACAAAGCTTTAATCTTAGGTATGAAATTTGTCCTTAATTTAAACATCTAATACTTGCATGTTTTAGGTTATTCCCAACTCATTTACTACCAAATAAATGGTGATTACCAATGCAAAAATGAGTTGGGAATAACCTAAAACATGCAAGTATTAGATGTTTAAATTAAGGACAAATTTCATACCTAAGATTAAAGCTTTGTACTCTGCCATGTTGTTATTGATGTTAAATGTTAAGAAAAAATCTAAAGGGTGATTTGTACTCTTCCAACTCATTTACTACCAAATCAATGGTGATTAACAATGCAAAAATGAGAATATCATTTATTATCATCAAAATGCAACGATTCTCACCAAATATTTAATTTCTTGTAGCATCAAGCCTATCCATTGAGATCAAAATTCTATTGTTAATTCCCTTGCTTCTTTAACATCTCTTTTTCATATACACCAATTTATTTTTGATCCTACTCTTATTATCCAAAAAAAATAATATCCATTTAATATTCAACGACAAGATTCATTTATCTACCACTTTGAGACCATCACCATTTGACAAAGCCCATGGTATAAATACATCATTTCATTTATGGAACATCAAACTTATTCTCCCAAACTAGACTCCTATAAAAATACTTGCATTCACAAATAAGATTTTAAGTATGTATTTCAATATAACATCTTATACTATCATAATTATGAAAGTACCTTACTTTTTTTGTGTTATGCAAGATGAAGTTCCTCCTCTTCTTGAACAAGCACATGGGGGCATTTATGGTGGGCACTATAGAAGACATGCTATAACCCATAGAGGATTACGTTTAGATAATTTTGGCCCACTCTTAAAAAGGATGCCATTGAATTTGTTAAAAAGTGTACTCCTTGTTAGATTTATGACAATTTAATTCATTTACCTTCAATCGAGCTTCAAACTATAGAATCTCCATGGATATTCTCTATGTGGGGATTAGATCTCATAGGCAAATTAACTTGACCTTAAGATGGGCATGTCTTTATAATCACAACCACCAGATATTTTACTAAATGGGTTGAGGCTATACCCCTTATTAATGTCATTGATACTACCATATCCAAATTCATCTTTAATAAAATCATTTTCCTCTTTGGTGTTCCTCATACTATCATTTTTGATAATGGTGGTAATTTCAATAATAAAGATGTCAAATAGCTATGTGCTAAATTTAAAATCAATCACAAATTCTACACACCCTATCATCTATAATGTAATTTCCAAGATGAGGCCACAAATAAAATTCTCCAAAATATAATTCATAAAACATACTCAGATTGGCATCTCCATCTTTATCCTATTCTTTGCGCCTATCGCACTAGCATCCACATTACCACCAAGGCAATGCCATTCTCTCTAGTCTATGGTTATGAATCAGTCTTTCCATTAAAATTTGAGATTCCCTCTCTTCGTATATCTCTTTATGGCATCATACCTTATGAATAATTACATAAAGCTCAACTTCATGTTCTCGATATCCTTAATGAACATCATCTTTTTTATTTACAACATAATTATTAATACAAGGCTCATGTTTCCCAACAACATAACAAATGAGTCAAAATTCACATGTTTAATGTTGGTGATCTTGTCCTTAAATTAGACTAAACTCATGATAAATAAGGTAAATACACCCAAAAATGGTGGGGACCTTATTTAGTCAAAGAAATTCTTGGTCCAAGTACCTATCACCTTCAAACCAATGAAGGCCATATTTTTAAAGAGCCTATTAATGCACAATTCCTCAAAAATTATTTTACCTAATCCTTCCATTTTTCATACTTTATTTATAAAATTTATCTAAAATAATTTTTAGGATACTTACATGGGTCTCACCCTCTACAATAGTTCTCTCTTTTTACAAACCTTAGTCCTTTTTTGGTCTTTTAGTTTCCCTTTTTCTTATGAGTTGCATTATAAAACCATATATAGGACCCGGTCTTCCTCATGATGTACTTTAATCCTCTTTATTTTCATAATTTTTCACACTTTTTGACACCCCTTGGGATTCTCTTTTGTGATTTGCAGTGTAATACCATGGATAGGAACTAACCTTCCTCAAAAATACCATCTTTTTCTTATCTCATTTATTTTTCACATGCTTTATACACCCCCTTAGGTCTCTCTTTTATGATTTATAGTGTAATTCCATGGATAGGACCTGACCTTCCTCATAAAATCACCATCTTGTCATTTCTTATCTAGAATGTGTTTTAAAATGGTTACGAGTTATTGATCCTTTGTTCTCAATTTTTAGATTTTGCTTCTTTTGATATATTAAATTTGCATAACAACTTGTGTTAGCATGTTTTCATACATTTACCTCATTCTTGTGATAAGGAGTCACACTTTTCTATCATTGTATCCCTTTTTTTTCCTTTATCACATATTTTATGATTTGAACTAATTCAAATTGTTTCATGTTTCGTTCCTCTTGACTTCCTTTCCTTTCACTCCAAATTAGATAAAAAAAGTTCAAAGTCAATACAAAACTTTTATTTTACCTAAATTTATGAGACTCTTAGACACCATGCTCTTTGGGTTCTCTCTCTTAGTAATCAAGTCCCAAGTATTCAAATCAAAGTCATCTTTAGCTTCTATGTTTGGTTGTTTGAATCCATAAGGAGGAGGAATAGAAAAATCCATCAATAAAACTAAAATCCAAATCATTTGAAACAAAATACAACTATATATAAAAGGCAACATACAAATTTCAAAAGTCAAAATCACACTAAAATATGTGATTAAAAGTACATCTCCTATATCCAATCGAAGCTCAAATTCCATAATTGGCCTCACAATAGAGTCAAGGTCCATTAGGGTGCAGTAGGCCAATAGATTAGAATAGGAGAATTTAAAAAACTCTATGATTCTACCTAATTTCTCATATAAGTACCCAATTTTCATAGTAGATCTATGGCTCTGTAAGGTGTCTTGAGGAATGAGGAACATGTTGTGAGAAGGTAGGTCCATTTTACTTTTCATGGATATAACCTTCATGGGATGATATACATACTTAAATTATTAACCTAAGACTTGTGTGGTTAAGATAAGTTCTTCAAAGTCCTTAATGTTGAAATCCCTCTTGTTTTGACAAACCTAATTTGAGTGTCTTGACTTCGATAGAGAGTTATTATACCTTGATTTTTCCTTCATTCTCCCCTCCAACCATTTCATTACCCCCTTGATAGGCATGTGTGATTCTAAATCTATTTTCCCTCTTCTATAATTCCTTCTTCACATCTTAAACACATGCTAGAACTACTTTGTTTCAATTTTATTTATCTTTAGAGAAAAATAATATGATTGAGCAAATCTAGATTTCTTTCTTTACACCATGGCTCTAAATTTATAGATGTGTTTTGATTTATTTTACCATTTGTCACTTTTTTAATACCTTTTTCTTAGACACCTAATTCTATTTCGACTTTCATGTATTATTTCCATTATTGAGTGAGGTTGGCTTGTTACTTCTCACTCGCCAATGTTTCTTTTCATTTTATGCACCTTTTTCCATTTGATGATTGACTAAGGATTGTTACTACTCCCTCATCAATGTCATCTTACCATTTTTTCTTTCCCATCTTTATTTAATTAAGTATTTTTACTACTTTTACATTGATGTTTGATTACCATCCTTTTTCACATGTATCTTTGGCTTGATTTGGTGAATTTGCCTTTCTTACTTAAAGTTTACTTGTTTGAGTTTTTTGGTATTTAATAGCCTTGGATTTTTGGTTACTTTATTTAATCTAAAAAAATTATTTTGTCATTTTGTCTAATATATCACTTATCACCCCAACTTTCCAAATTTACAAGTACATCCCATCCACATAGCACCAGTTATGTTAGATTTCATTAATTTGTTTGCTTTTGCTCTTTAGTTTTCTATTCTTGGGTTTAAGAAAAATTAGTCTCTACACCATCCACAATCATAACTACAAACACAACAAATAACCATCTAACAATAAAGGTAATTCAAGGTATGCATACATTTACTTTTTAGTTATATCCCTTTCAGTTATTTAATTTCAGTGATTTTGTCTTTGAAATACTATAACATTTTTTTATATTCTATGTTTAGTTTTATTGTATTCTTTATCGAAGAACCATCCCCTATTTCACCTAAGTGACACATTATGAGCTTTGAGTGGGCCATATGCATACACATAATATTTTCACACTATTAATTACATATTATTTCTATATTACAAGAACCCATTGAGTCTCAATCTCTCTGAGTGCATGCCTTAAGGGGTGCATTTTGAAAGGGGTGGGAAGACCATTGGTGCTTCTTAGGATTTTTTTCCCTTTTTTCACTTACTACCTACACACTTGTCTCCTAAAAACCATTCCCCTAAGCTTTGCCTCTCATTTTACACACTCATCTAGTCTTTTAATACCTTAATTAGCCATTTTCCTAACCTAAACCCCATTATAAGCACAACCAATAATGGGTGGTGAATCAATGTACAAACCTCTATTTAAATTTCATATATCATTCATTAATCATTTAAACAAATCTAGAGTTGTAGCAATGCACAATCAACCATTCATATGAGCATGAAGTAGAAATATAACACATGAATACAAGATCTATATGGGAAAACATAATATGGGATAAAACCTAATAACACATATATTATTATAAGTAATAAATCAATATTTAGTGAGGCACTAACCCCATAAGGAGCATCAATCCCTCACTAGTCAAGCTCCAACTCAACTAGTCCTTTAACAAGCACCAACTTGGAAGGAGATAGCAAACCCCTAGGTAACTCAGCACCAACTCAATCACTTGGAACATCTAATCACATTTTGAAAAATGTTTCTAATTCAACTGATGATTGTCCCCTTCTTTTTTTCTTCACAATATTTTATCTCTTTCATACAACATATTAGGCCTCTTCACTCAACTAGCCCTTGTCTTGGTAGAATTAGGTCATATAACCTTGATCATTACCTATATAATCATTTTTATATGTTAATTACATATTAAAAATACCTATATTATGGTATTCAATCCCTCTACCTAGTTTCCAAAACCCTATATCATTGGCTCAATTCATCAAAATTCTAACTAGTCAAATTAGGTCTATTAGAGCTTCTTTCTATACTTTACTCTTGATATTACCCATATTGGTCAAAAATAAACATATAAATACTTTTATCACAATTTTAATAGATCAAAAAACACGTTTCACAAGTGAAACAACCATTACATAGGTTTTTCACCACCCATAAGGACTAAAACCACCTTTAGGCCTAATAGAGACCTAATGTAATTAGGCCTTCTCAAAGGACACATTTCACCTTGACAAAATTATAACACCTTAGCCTATAAAAATGGATGAAAATTTTCACAAACATTTAAATTATACCCATTATAATCTCACCTTATGTATCCAACACCATTTATCTCATTTCACTCATTCAACCACACCATTAGGTTTACTCGTAATCAAGCCTTCTTACTGTTAGAAAGTTTGCCTTGAATATATGAAGTACAATATAAAATTTTACAGATAAAAATATTAAAAAATAACATGGATATAAAACTAATTACCTAAATTTTATCACCAATTACATTATATTTCACCACACATGGAAAAATACCTCAAACTAACCATTTCCATATGCTCACTCAGAACTACACACATACTTCAAAACCCAGTCAAGAACCTTTGAATTTTCACACCTTCATAGGAATTTATCATAAATAAAAATTAATTAAAATTAACCTATGATAAATATATAATAAATTAATGTGAATTTTATTATTTAAATCTATGCATAATGACTCAAGAACATCTTTCTCACTCACACATAGAAAACTACCTGTAACTTCAAAATATAGTCATGGAAACCAAGACTTAGAACACCTATGTAAACACTTTTATGAACTTAAAATAGGTTTATATGATATTTAATAATCATTATAACATATTTAAAAAATATATATTACAGATTTTAATATCAATATTAGTCTTACATACTAATCTCATGTCTTCACCCTACACAGACCTCACTATGTTAGACATGTCACTTTGAGAATAATGTTTTGATTGTTTATGAGCATCACCAAATATTATATTAAAATTTAAATGTGATATATGTATTTAAAAATAATCCCATATATTTTTATCCATCCCTAATCCATTACAACCCATCCCTAATCTCATTCTCACTTCTGCCTAGTTTTCTCATTATCTTCCTCATTAGGCCTATTTAGTGATAGGTCAACTTCCATGACCAGTTTAGAATATTTAAGGTAGTAAATCTGATAAAAAATTACATTATCATAAAATATAAGTCTCACACATCATCCTCTAATCATTTTCATGCTTTGACCTGGTTAACCCTACCTGTTATATCAAAAATTTGAGAAATAAGGGGTTTCATGTAGCTTCCACTCACTTTTATGACATAAAAATTCCATGTGAAGAAACCTAAGAGAGTCACATACATGATAAAATCATAAAAATATGTCAAAAAAACCATTATAATCCATTTCCAACAAGATATTTTATATCATGTCATTATGAGGGTTTTAGGAGGGTTTAGATTGCCTTATATTCTTAGCAATCATTCATAAAGGATTGACCATTAAATCTAAAAAAAATTAAAATAAATTTAATATAGGAACCTCCCCAAAATTCCATGAACTTATTATTATCTCATGAAAAGGTTTTACATGGAAATGAGCATAATAAATTTCTTCTCAAGTTTGCTAAACCTCATTCTGTGCACACAAAAAAACCCAACACCAATTTTCATGCTTTCTCCTTCAGAATTTGACCTCAAAATTTTTTAAAAAACTTGATACATCCTCTCACACATATAAAATTATCTTGAGATCTTTTTCACCTTGGGAAATGAACTTGAACCCTCATTAGGCCACACTAGGTCTCTTTGCACATTAAGTCTTGAACTGTCTATCATACTTAGACCTTAAACACACCTTGAAACCTATTTTAATATTATAAACACCTCATTATCATGTCATAAAACCTCACACCTTTCTCACACATTTCCACACATATTATTACAAACATTAGTCTACTCACATCACTATGGCACCAAACCGATGCCTTCTCACTAGGCCTCTCAAGTACATGAATTGTAAACTCAGCCTCAAGAATAACAAAGACAACTTAGAATGACATCAATGAAAATTTTATGACATCATTGACAACTCCATGCATACTTTGTAATACATTCTCAACAATCTCCCCCTTTGTCATTGATGATAATAATTTAAATAATCTTCTCTTATTGGGATACATCTCACCTATATATATCAATATCCCCTTTTAACATTAATGACAAAGCACTACCCCAAAAAAATCAATAAATAGGAATGAAATATCATATCAACAAGTTCCACCTATCTTATTTTATACCTTAGATATCTTCTTCTTGACAAACTGATATGACTCCCCCTTTGACCTTACAACTTGTACACTTCTTTCCTACTCTTAGAGCTAAAATACTTCATTATTAGCTCCCCCTAAGAATTTTTAATTTTTTAGTGACTATTAGGAATAGGAATCACACCTAATTCCTATATTATATGTTCAAAAGTAGCCTTTGGAAGAGGCTTAGTCAAGATATCTATAATATGATCCTTGGTAGACACAAATTTAAGCTTAATACTTTATTCACTTACCTATTATCTTAAGAAATGATACTTGATAAGAATGTGATTGGTATTTTAATGCATGACATGATTTTTTAAAACACTTATGACACTAGTATTATCATAAAAATAGGATTAGGACCATCAAACTCCACCTTGTAATCTCTTAAGGTTTGTCTCATACATAATACCTAAGTAAAACATGAAGCTACTACAATGTACTCAGCCTTACAAGTAGATAAATCCATTGATGGTTTCTTCTTTCTTATCCATGAGACTAGGAACTTACCTAAGAAGAAGGATCCTCCACTAGTGTACTTTCTATCATCTAGACTCCTAGCCCAATCTGCATTTGTATAGGTTACTAGATCAAACTTATTGCTCCTTGGGTACCATAATCCATACTCCATAGTTCCCTTGAGATACCTAAGTATTATATTGACTAATTTTAGAAGAATTTCCTTAAGATATACTTAAAATATTCCTACAAGACCTAATGTCTACATGATGTTAGATCTAGAAGTAGTAGTATATAGCAAACTCTGAATAATGGAACAACATTTTATCTAATTAACTCTTGAATATTCATCCTTATTACTTATCTTGCATAATATAACCATAGGTGTACTTATAGACTTGAAATATTACATTTAAAATTTCTTTAACATCTCTTTTATATACTTGACCCATGAAAAAAACATAACTTTTTTGGATTGACTGATTTGAAGTCCAAGCAAGAAAGATAGTTCTCCAATCATAGACATTTCAAATTTTGATTTCATCACCTATAAAAATACCTTGGTCATGTTCTCATTAGTTCCAAAAAATATGATATATCTATATAGACCACCACTATCAATTGATGGTCATTTTCAGTCTTGATATATAGGTTACTATATACAACTCTTCTCTTAAAACCTTAGTCCAAAAAATACTGTCTAGTCTAGCATACCAAGCTCTTGGGGCATATTTTAGACCATAGAGGGCCTTATTAAACCTTCAGACATAGTATTTGTTATTATTCAATAGTAAACCCTTAGGTTGCTTAATGTACAATTCTTCCTCTAAGTTCTCATTTAGGAAAGTTTACTTGACATCCATCTGGTATATCTTGAAGCCTTTAAAACCTATATAGGCAATAAACATCCTAATAGCCTCTAAATTTACTAAAGGATCAAAGGTTTCCTAAAATTCAACTCCTTATACTTAAACATATCCTTTACATACTATTCTATCGTTGTTTCTGGTGACTTCTCCACTCTCATTCAACTTGTTTCTAAACACCCATTTTGTACCAATGCTATTTTTGTGTTTAGGCCTAGGTAATAACTCCCAAGTCTCATTCTTATTAATTTGATTTAATTATTCATTCATGGCATCTATCCAAAACTTATCTTCACTTGCTTATACATATATTTTAGGTTCAAATTTGGAAAGTAAGTATTCTCTTGATTAACATCACATACCATTCTTCTTTTTTGTATACATGCACTTTTGTTTCCAATGATCTAAGATTTAGGATGATCCTTTTGAATTTTATTAGAAGGACCTTTTGAGTCCTTTATCTCCTAAATTTATTCTTCATCCTAATCTATATCTATTACTCCTTCATCATTCTTTGATTGAGAATATAATTTTTTATCTCATCAACCTTCCCATTTGTACTTTTCACTATCTTTTACAAGCTTGTGTTATAAAATATGTAGGCAACACTAACTAATGAATATCCCAATAAAATACATTCATTATAACTTGATTCAAACTTTACTAAGTCCTCTTCATCTCTCTTGATATAAAATTTACTCCCAAATACTTTAAAATGTTCAACACTTGTAGGTTTACCATTCCATAATTCATATGGAGTCTTATCACCATTGATCCCAGTTTTTCCTCTATTCAAAGTGTAAACTATAGCATACATAGCTTCCATCTAGTATACATAAAACAACTTTGAATTATTTAACATGGCCCTTTCCATTTCTTGATCTATTTTATTAATTCTTTCAACCACCCCATTCTATTGAGGTGTTCTAGCAATTGAGAACTATCTTCTTATTCCATTGACCTCACAAAACTCATCAAACTCATTTGAAAAAAACTCTCCTCTTTTCCAAACATAATATAATTGATCTTCACATTCATCTCATTTTCAACCAAATCTTTGAAAGTTTTGAACTTACCTAGAGATTATGACTTCTCTTTCAATAATGTTACCCAAGTCATTCTTATGAATTCATCTATAAACAATATGAAGTAGATATCACCTTGAATACTTTGAATCCTTGTAGGAACACATAGATTAGTATGAATTAGTTATAAAGGTCTGGTATCATATTATTTGTTAGACTTGAATCTCCTCCTAGTCTACTTACCATGTTGATATGCCTTGCAAAGACCAACTACAAGTTTGAAATTTTTTGGCATGCTCTTCACAGACCCCTTAGAGTTGATCTTGACTATTGGAAGATGGTGAGTTGAAGCTGGAGAAGATCCATACAGATAGGAATCCTACTGATATGTTAACCAAGATGGTTATAAAGGAGAAGTTGAATCTTCATTCAACTTCTGTTGGTCTTCATGATTGAGTTGAAGATGGAAGAGCTAGAAGATGTTGTTGTACAGGTACTGGTGCAGCTGTTTATCTCCAAGTGGGAGATTGTTAGGGTGTGGAGCTAAAAGCTTCACCAAGGAGCATACATTATCAGTTTCGGGTCTACACAAACACCGGCATCAGTCAGGAGCGACCGACGTTGACAAGGTGCAGTTGCAGAGGGGCCGACGTTGGTAGTGGGTCGATCGGCGGTGGTCACAGGCAAGCAGCAGGAACTGATGTCGGTTACCTGTGCGTCTAGGAAAGCTATTTCTGAGGACAAAAGCGAGTGTTTGCATGATGAGTTTGAGTTGTAGTCTTAAGCTCGCATCTCTATTATTAGCAATACTATTTTTAGAGCCCTTGTTTAAGTGGCTTAACTATTTGTTGTAAGTGCATGCTCAAGTTTCCTAATTCTATATGTAGAATTAGATCTTCTTAGCTTTGTGTGAATTATTGAAGAATTGGTATGTTGAAGAACAGTACATAATTGAATCAATCCAAGTTTGTTGGAGTTGATTGTTCTTGAGAGAGAGAGCTCTTGAGGAATAGAGATCTAGTGAGAGATTTATACATCTAGGAGAGGTGTGGAAGAAAGAAGTTTCTTCAATTGTATTCCTTTTGTAAAGAGTTTGTTAATACAAGTTTTCAGGGTGGTTTCTTGTATCTTGTGTTCTTGTTGTTTATCATTCTAGTTACTTGTCTATCTGATTTAATTCCGCATTCATTGTTTTTCACAAGTGTAATCTATTGTTGGTTGATCCCCAACATTGACTATATTATCAAAGTTTATATGACCCATCCTCTTATTCCATGAAAAAATTCATCTACCTTGATCATAAAAAACTTATCTTTTATGATCTCATTCAATATATATATGTAGATTTTTCTCAGTTCTCTTATCTTTGGTAATCAACTTCCCTAATTTTATTATCCTTATCTCACATCCTTTTTCATGAAAATTTAGGGTATATTCTTTGGTGCACATTTGAATTAAACTCAAAAATTTGTGTTTCAATCCATCTACATACAATACATTTTATGTATTGGTCTTCCCATTGTCTAAGCTCAAAGAACCTTTACTAAGTATATTAGCAGATGTGTTATATCCAAACCTCAATGAACCTATGACATTGTTCTTCAAAGTGATTAATTTTCTCTTATCTTTTATCGTGTGACTTGAACAACCATTATCTATTTAGCACTTCAAATATTCATTCTGAATATGAAAGGTAGTTTGGGTTATCATATATTCTTCTCCTCTCGATTCTTTCTTCTCTTTCATCTTAATCATAGGGTCTACTTTCTTGATCCATTATTTAGTATCATGACTACATGTCTTATTAAAATGACTGGTTTTCCTTATAGATCTTGTCTTACACTCTCTTTAAATATATCCTCTTTGGTTGTAGTTATAACACATGATTCTACTTCTTCATCTACAATCAATAACTTTATATCCAAATTGACCACAAGAGAAATAATAACCAATGAAAGAATCCACATAATTTGATTATTTAACCTTATTTATCTTTTGATGGTCATTGGATGATACACCACTACCTTTGATATCCTTTGATATAAAAAAACCCTTCTTGGCTTATTGATGATTGACTTCAAACTTGACCACTTCTACATAGGTATTTATTCTACCAAGTTTATCACTCCTTGATAGATAATTGACTTTTTAAAAACTAGCTCTCCTTGGAATTATTTTTTTCTTATTTGAAATTGAGACTTGTTATATCATGAAAGGACCTTTGACTATCCAAAATATTATTAATCTTTCTAGTACTATCCTCAAGTTTTTGATGTCTTTATCTTGATTGAATCTTGCTCAACTTGTGCCTCTTAAGTCTTTAATTTCATTCTAAGTTGGTTGAATACTTCCATATGATTCTTATCTTTTAAATAACATTCACAAGCTATTTCAATGACTGTCGATATATCCTCATTATAATCATAATGGATAGTTTTATTATCAACATCCATACCTGTGCTCCAAAGATATACCAATTTTTTGAATCATAACCACTAAGGGGGGTTGAATTAGTGTAAAAAATTCTCTTTAAATTTCATATATCATTCATTAATCATTAAAACAAAACTATATTTTTAGAAATGCATAATCAACCATTCATATGAGCATGAAGTAGAAAAATAACACATGAACATAATATCTATGTGGGAAAACCTCATGAGAGATAAAAACCACTAAAACATATCTTGGAAATATTATTATAAATAATTAATCAAAATTTAGTGAGGCACTAACCCCACAAAGGGCACTAAGCCCTCACTATTCAAGCACCAACTCAACTAGTCCTTTAGTAAGCACCAATTTACGAGGCACCAACCCCTTAGGTAAATTAGTGCTAAATTAGTCACATAGAACCTATGATCACCTTTGTATACCTATTTATCACTCAAATTATTAGTATCCCCTTATTTTTTTCTTCACACTCTTCTATCTCTTTCAAATAGGCTATTAGGCCTCTTTGCTCAACTATCCCTTTTCTTGATAGAAATAGGTCATATGAACTTGCTCATAACCTATAAAATCACTTTTATATGTTCATGAAATATTAAAAACACCTCTATAATGGTATTTAATCCCTCTGCCTAGTTTCCAAAACCCTATATCATTGGCTCAATTCATCTAAATTCTAACTAATCAAATTAGGCATATTAGACCTTCTTTTTATACTTGACTCTTGCTCTTACCCATATTGGTTGGACATAAACCTATACATAATTATATCACCATTTTAATATATCAAAAAAAAATCATAAGTGAAACAAACATTTCATATATCTATCACCACCCATAAGGATTAAAACCACCTTTAGGCCTAATAGAGACCTAATGCAATTAGGCCTTATAGAGATCTAATGCAATTAGGCCTTCTCAAAGCACACGACCTTGACCACATTGGAACACCTTGAGCCTCAAAAAATGGATTAATTTTAAAAAAAAAAAAAATTATACCCATTTTAATCTCACCTTATGTCTCTAACACCATTTATCTCATTTCACTCCTTGAACCACACCATTAGGTCTACTCATAATTAGGCCTTCTCATTGCCATAAAGTTTGCCTTGAATATATAAAGTACACACTCAACTTTGCCACATAAAAATATTTAAAAATAACATGTATAAAACCTAAATTACCTATTTTTTATCACAAATTCCATTATATTTCACCACATAAGGAAAAATACCTCAAACTGGTCATTTTCATATGCTCACTTAGAATTGCACATAAGCTTCAAAATCTAGTCAAGAACCTTTGAATATTCACACCTTCATAAGAATTTATCATGAATAAAAATTTATTAAAATTAACCTATGATACCTATATAACAACTTAATGTAATTCGCTAGATAATGAAATTGGAATTTGCTGGTCCGCAGGCAGGCGATGCTCTTTTAGAATTTGAAATCGTTGGTTGGCAGGTAGGCGGGAAATTGGTTGGGGAGAATTTGGTAGGAGGTACAGACCCTGGAAGAACTATAGGAGGTGTTGAGAAGAATGTTGGGTCAGAATTTTTGGCTGATGTGAATAATGGAAAATCTTCGAGTGGATCTGATCCTTTTTGTGGGGTCTGTGTCTCCTAATTGGATTCCCCTCACACTTTTCATGTGTTGGGGTAGGAGCTCGAAAAGGAGAAAGATAATGTTGATTTAAACAAGGAAAAATCCTCAAAAGGGTTAAAGGCAGGGTTTTCAGAGAGAAGGATGTGGTCATCTCTGTTTGGCAAGAAACCTACTGGAAAATCTCTTTTCCTACCGGTGACTACTAAGTCTTGTTGGGAGAAAGGTGAGTTTCAAGTTTTTATTCCAAATCCTTAAATAGATTTTTCTATGTCCTAGATTTCACCCTAGTGGGTAAATTTTTAGGAGCAAGACTAGATCTAGAATCTCTTACAAAAATGGTTAAAAGGAAATGGGTTATTCAAGGAGAGGTAGATATTACACCAATGTCGAATGTTTTCTTCTTTTTTATCTTCAACTGTAAGGAAGACATGAATACGGTTCTTTGTGGAGGACCGTGGTCTTTTGGTAAATGCTCTCTCACTATTAAAAAATGGGAGCCTAACATGGATCTCTTAGATTCTTTTTTCTTAACCACTCCCATTTGAGCTAGACTTCCTGGCCTCCCTTTAGAATTTTGGCATGAGGACATTTTTAAAGGTATTGCCAGTTCTTTTGGTGAACTTGTGGCATTGGATAATGCTATAGCTACTAGAACCAAACTTCAAAGTGCCAGACTTTATGTTAAAGTGGCAAATCTGAATCATCTCCCAAAAAAGGTGGATCTAATATCCAAGCTTGGTAAAAAAACTCAAGAATTTTTTTTTGAAGATTTGCCCAACTCTTGCTATGCTTGTAAGAAATAGGGGCATCTGGTTAAAAATTGTCCCTCCAAAAGTAAAAATCATCCTAGTAGTGTTTCAGATGGGAAAAAGACCAAGGTCTAGCAAAAGAAAGTATGGAAACCCAAAGAAGATCATCACCAAGAACAAAAGAATAATGAAGATTATAAAGGTCTACATGCTGAGGCGGATAAAGAGCCTTCTTTTGAAGATCCTAAAGCTCCACATGCTGAGGTAGATAAAGAGCTTTCTTTTGAGAAAGAAAATTCTAAGAAAGAAGGACATGGTTTGCAATCAGATACCATAATACCTATACAAAGAATAGATGATTTGATAGATCTATCAAAATAAATTGTCTTATATCAAAGGATAGAAGACTGATGGAGAGATGTAGATGACAAAATTGTGCTAGAGGAAGGTGAATTCTTGGCTAAAGTTGGAAATAAATTAGAGGAGGGAGATTTTCTTTTTTCTCAGTCTAGGGAGATCCAGGTGTTATCTCAAGCTGATAATGACTTCCCTTGGATGAGCTTCCTGTGAATGATAATGGAGAAAATTTAAAGCATATACAAAACCAAAGAAAAAGGGATGAAAAAAAGATCAATACTAAGGGGGTAGAAACTAGAAGCATCAAAAAATATCAGAAAACTAAGGTGAAACCTCTTGCTTCTACTATGAATAAATTTGGAAAAAGAGCTGAACAACATTCTAAGGTGAAACCAGATGTTGGTTCTCCAGACAAACCTAGAAGAAGATCCACTAAGAAAACCAGAGAGCTAGAAAGTATGCAGAATATTGCTGATGGCAGGCAGGCAGGCAACTATTCTGGATTTTACCCCTAAAAAATAGATATAAAATCATTACTTGGAATATTAGGGGGTTGAATATAAATTGGATATTGATGTTGTCCCTGTATAACCTGATTTTGATGCTACTATTTAGTAGGTTTTAGGAATGCTTTTCCTGGTGGTTGTTAATGCTTTATCTTTTTTGATTCTGTTAAAGGGTTTTAGGGTCTCTTAAAAACCTACTTTTACCATAATATAAAACAAATTAATGTGTATTTTATTCTTCAAATATATGCATAATGACTCAGAAACATCTTTATCACTCACACATAGAAAACTGCTTGCAACTTCAAAATATAGTCATGGAAACCAAGACTTAAAACTGTAAACACTTTTATAAACTTTAAATGGGTTTATATGATCCTTAATAATACTTATAACATATTTTAACAAATATATTACATTTTTCAATATCAATATTGGTCTTACAAATGAATCTCATGTCTTCACCCTGCACAGAACTCACTATGTTAGACAAGTCACTTTGAGAACAACTTTTTGCTTGTGTATGAGCATCACCAAATATTATATTCAAAGGCTAAATATTATATTTATTGAAAAATAATCCCATTTATTTATATCCATCCCTAATCTAGTGCAACCCATTCCTAATCTCATTCCCACTTTTGCCTGGTTTTCTCATTGTCTTCTTCATTAAGCTTATTTAGCGATAGGTCAACTTCCATGACCAGTTTAGCATATTTAAGGTATAAAATATTATTATAAACTTACATGATCATAAAATATAAGTATCACACATCATCCTCCAATAATTTTCATGATTTTACCTAGTCAACCCTACCTACTATATCAAACATATGAGAAACAAGATGTTTCTCATAGCTTCCACTCACTCTTTTAACAAAACAATGCCACTTAGAGAAACTTGGGAGAGTAATATAGATTATTTAATAATAAAAATATGTCAAATAAACCATTATAATCCATTTACAACAATATATTTCATAAAAGGTCATTATGAGGGTTTTAGGAGGGTTTAAACTGCCTTCTATTCTTAGCAATCATTCATAAAGAATTTCCCCTCAACTCCAAAACCAATGCTAGAAAATTTTATCTATAAACCTTCCCCAAATTCCATGTAATTATTATTATCTCATGAAAATTTTTCATGTTCTAATGAGCATAATAAATTTATTCTCAATTCTACTAAACCTTGTTATGTGCACACAGAAAACCTCAACACCAATTTTCATGATTTTCCCTTCAAAATTTAAACTCATAATTGGTAAATAAATTTGATACAACCTCTCATACCTATGAAAATTATCTTAATATATTTTAAACCTTGGTAAATTAATTTTACCCCTCATTAGGCCATACTAGGTCACTTTGCACATTAAGTCTTGAACTATCAATCATATTTAGACCTTGAACACACCTTGAAACATCTTGTACTATTCTCAAAAACTTATTCTCATGTCATAAAACCTCATAACTTCTTAAAAAGATACCACAAATATTCTTAAAATACTTATTCTACTCACCTCACTATGGCACCAAACCTATGCCTTCTCACTAAGTCTCTTAAGTACATGACTCATGAATTCAACCTCAAGAACAACAAAGACAACTCAAAATGACATCAATGACACTTTCAAAAAATCAATGAAAAATCCATGCATACCTTAGAAAACATTATCAAAAAAACCCTTTTTGGTAGTTTACATGACTATGTTGGTTTTCTTGACCTTGTACTCTTATTGTTAAAACTTATTTAGGGTCTAGGTTGGCCCATGGCCGACCTAATCTGTGACCTAGTGATTTTTTTTCAATAACAATACTAGGTTGACTAGGCAGACCTTGTCATCCAACACTTTTGGAATGGTTTAGGGTTAAATACACCTATATAAAAAATCCATTTTTGAATTCTTATAGATTAGATAAGAGTTATTATTCATTTGTGCTTCTTCACAATTTGCTCTTCCACCATTTTACTTGAGTCTTAGCTTAGGGTTTCTACTTGGAGAAGAATATAGTATTATGGAGAAGTCTTGGATGATTTGCAAATTCTTAGTGATCCTTATAAACAACATCAAACTCTTTTGAAGAACCTTTTGTCAAGGTAGATATTGAGTCTCGATGGATTCATCTTCTAGGTAAGTATCTCCTTTGCTCCTCTTTTTAGTAGATATAAGCAGCATAGCTAATGGATTTTTAATAATATTCTCTCTCTCCATGAATTAAGGTTTTACCTATACATATATTAATTAGGATTCTCTTATGAATGTTTAATTTTATTGTTTATTACCCCCATTTTGTGCCATAAGCTTTGGTGAGCACTAGTTTAGATTTTTACTTTACTTGTTATTAGTATAGTGAATATGAAAACATAGGATCTAGTTAGGTTTATTGCATAATTTTTGTTGACTAGAGGCTTTATAACCATCCCCATTGACATTATTTTTGTAATATATCCCTTGTCTAGGTCTAGTGGATCTATATTAGTCATGACCCTGATTATATAATGCATTCCCAATTAGAAGTGTAAGTAGGATCTATCTTCTTAGAGCTAGGATTGATTTATATATCTGATGCATTTCTCATTGCATACACACAAAAAAAATAACACAACCCTAACCTTAACACCAAACCAAACCAAAAAACCTAAATCAAACCAACATTAATTTTAACATAAATCCAAACCAATCCAATCCAAATTTGAACTTCAGTAATCCTAACTAAACAAGTTCTACTTTTAACACTAACTCAACCCCAACAAACCTTAACTTTGTAACTAACCCAAACAACCCATATAAATTTTTACATACACAACATGATACCTTTTATAAATAAATTCCTACACACTTAATTAATAATCCACCCCTTAACCAATTTTCATAAACTAACATCAACATAAACTAATTCATGGGTTAACCTTCCAATTTTTATACCTCTTCAATCCAAATGAACCAAATGTTTCCATGATTTATTCAATAATTTCAAAACATGAAATATATAGTTCAAGGCTTTAAATATGGCATTATAAGGCACGTTAATATGTTTAACAATCCTAGGGAAAGAGAAAGGCCTTTTGGTAATTACCCTTTCCAATTTGGTAACCAAGACCATCAACTCATAATGTAGAAATACATGAAATCAATGATCATGAGGAATAAAAATGGATATAATACCAAGATGAGGGTATCCCAAAAGCCATTTTTCCTCCTCATTTATTCAATTAATACATCATTACTGATAAAGATGAAATCTTGATTCAATCTTTGAGCTTAGGAGTTGAATTTACACCTGATTTCAATAACAAAAACTTGCAATATTTGATTTATAAAAAGGAGTCTTTGTCACTTATTCCCAAACCATCCATCACAAAAATATATTTATAGGGTATTAATTCTCTCTTAAGTTCCTCCAACCCCAATCCCCATATCTCCATAGACAAATTAAAATCCATTCTTCATGAGAAATCATCCCAAATGAGTCATGGATTTTCTATGGAAACCCATGCTCATCATGTTAAACAAGAGATTGTGAGTCTCCAGTCCAACCAATCAAAAAATATTTTGGGTAATTTAAATTCTAACACCCATCCCAATGTGAGTGTCAATGCCAATTCACCCTCATTTAAGTTTATTGAATATCAATTAACCCAATTTGAATTTGCATGTTCATCCAATTTCACCAATCATAAATCCAAAAAATCCAAACTTGAGTATACATTCAAGTTTACACATCAAAAATATAATCAATCAAAACTTGAATTTTAATTCAGGTTTACCAATAATAAGTCCAATCAAATTCAAGTTCACCAATCACACAATCCAACAATGAAAACTCAAATTTGAATTCAAGTTTTTAAATATATAATCTGATGTAAAATAATCATTCCATCTCACTAATCAATCCCAATATGAGTCTTTATGTCTCTCTAATCAACCAATCATCATCAAACCCAAACTTGGGTATTACTTCAATCACACCCATCAATCCAAATCCAAATGTTAGTTTAGGAAATATACAAAATCAATTTTCTAATTCACACTCTCTTATAGGTTTTGTTCCATCCCATTCAAATCAAGTGCCAACTAATAATTTTTTTTTTTTAAATAACATCAAACCCTAACACCCATTCAAATCACATGATTGGTTTACAAAAAAATAAAAAATTAATCCAAGATAACTCAAATCCACTTTATCTAGACAAACCTAATTTTTTTAACCAATCCAAACCTATTTTTAAACTAGCCCCAAACAAACCTAACTTTAGTTTTAACACAACACACAACCAACACAACCCAAACCTTAACACAAACCTTAACCTTAACACCAACCCAAACCAAACTAACCTAAATCAAACCAACACTAAACTTAACACAAATCTAAACCAATCCAATCCAAATTTAAACTTCAAGAAGCCTAACTAAACAAGTTCTAGTTTTAACACTTACTCAAACCTGGCAAGCCTTAAATTTGCAACTAACCCAAACAACCCATATAACTTTTCACATCCACAACAAGCTAATTTTAATGACCCACTTCCTACACACTTCATTAATAATCCATCCCTTAAATGTTTTTCAAAAAATAACACCAACACAAACCAATTCATGGGTTAACCTTCTAATTTTTATACATCTTCAAGACAAATGAAACAAATGTCACCATAATTTATTCAAAAATTTCAAAACATGAAAGATAGAGTTTAAGGCTTGTAATATGACACAATTTCACTGATGTTGAAAAACAAGGAAAATATATAAAAATAGATATAAATGATTTCATAATTAAGGTAAGTAATTTCATTTATGACCTGATTGGTTTCACTGGCACTAAAAATAATGAAAACAAAAAAATAGATAGAAATTGTTTCACAATTAGGTTTAGTAATTTTTCAATTATGTTTAGTGATTTTTATGATAAATTGATTGATTTCATTTATGATGTAGAAGATGAAAAACAAATCAAAACAATAAAAAATCAAAGTAAAAAAACCAAAACAAAGGCTAGATTGTAGAAGAAAACTGACACAGTACACTTCAAAAAGGAGAAAAAATAAGTAATTACTAGATAAAAGGCTCTCAAGAATGATTTCATAGTTAGGTTTAATAATTTCATTTCTGATTATTACAATTTCACTACTAGTTAAAAATAATACAACATAAAAACAAAATAATTTTGTATTTAGGTTTAATAATTATATTACTAACTACTACAATTTCACTATTTGGATCTATAATGTCACCAACAAAGTTCATAAATTCATTGTTTGATAGAGATAGAGAAAAAATAGAAAATTGACAAAATAGAAAAGACCAAAATAGAAAGAAAAAAATACTAGAGGTGATAAAAATACTAAAAGACACAAAAAAATAGATGGAAAATGATTTCAATGTTATCCTCTACAATTTTGTTGATGAATATTACAAATTCATTATTATGTAAATAGAATGTAAAATGAGCTTGAAAACACCATACAATAACTATAAATACAAATAGAAACTTTCAAGATCAATATTAAATACAAGTACACAAGAAAAAGTACAAAAATTAATTGAAATGAGCTCCTAAGTACACTTATGATGATTATGATTTATAAATATTAGGGAAGGTCCCACCAGGCATGCCAAAATGTGTGAAGGGAAATATAGAAATTCAACTCAAGCTAATAAATTAATTAAAAAATGAAATCTAATCTAAATTGAAATCAAGCTAAGGATATAGCTATAAATGAAAGGAAACAAAACAAAAACTTACACACTTGAAGTACCATGAGCCTCCTCCATTGTGATTAAAGTGGTTTGATCTCTAAATGTGGTTTCTAAATATTCTCTAATTCAATGGGAATTGGGAAAAATTTGAGTGTGAAAATTCTCTTTGGATATCTTGGATTCACTTGGGATTCACTTGTAAATTTTATATCACTTTGTTATCATAAGGATGATGAGATTGATGGCTTGCATGTCTATTTATAGGTTTATGGGAGGTCAATAAAATGTTGGAGGATTATTTGAATATTTCTAATTACTCAAATAATCAATGGTGGAGAAAGAGTCCCCATCCATGAGGATGATGACTAGTTCCACACACTAAGAGAAAAAGGTACTTGGTTGAGTGAGTCATCAAAAAATGGTCAAATTTATTGAAAGGTTCCAATATGGCTCAAGAAGTGGTTGAGGAAGTTGAGTAATTGGTTGGATGATTCAACATGTGAGGGAGATAAACATGGAGGATGTTTGCGTGAGGTAGAAAACCCAAATTTATTAAATAAATTTGGATAAAAGGTGTGTAACACTGCGTAATTAGGAATTATTCAAATTTGGAGGGAAATGATGTTAGTTTGAATTTTAATTTGTGGAATAAGAAGAGTGTATTTGGACACTAAATTATATTTAGGTGTCTAACCTTTGAAATAAATTATATTTCCTTATAAAACAAAATAGAATCAAAATCTCTTACCTTTCATAGCCAATATAGATCTTTAGTACTTTTTGTAAACATATCCAAGAGATCCTTATATATCTATGAATTATTGATAAAGCTAGATAAAAATTTGTCTTGACTATTATAATCATCCAATCTACTTGGGATGACCAATCATGTCTCAAATCTAACTTCCTCTATCTTATCAAAGATCAAAGTTTTTAAGATTTCATTCAAAGCCTTAGGCATACATAAACCCAAATCTCTAATGTCATCATTTCTATCAATTCCTTAATAATCATAATTATTATCAATCCCCATATAATCTAATTGATCATCCATAAAACCCTCTAAAAATTAGTGCTTTGCCACTTCTACAACTTTGGCTTTCACCCCTAAAGAAAACTTGGATATCCCTTCATGAGGATCATCTAAGAAATCTACATGTTTAAAATCATGATCCCCCATTGATTATAACATTATTAATTTAATCTCATTAAAATTTATAATTATCATTCCATGATAATTATTTGATGTATTAGCCTTATATAAAAATATTTATATCAGTAGACCATTTTAAAAAACCTAAGTTACACATGATAGAAAATATCATTGAGGTGTCTAAATCTATTGTCATAATCAATGGTTTTTGTATATGTTGTATAGTCAAATTATCATGATCATCATTGATTTTGATAAGAATGAGAGAAGATTCACTGGTGATAAAATACGTATGACAATTATTTTTGTGAGGTATCCTCTCAATTAAACATTGTACTATATCTTAATATGGAATCAAATTTTCTTATTTTGTCTTAAAAACATCCAAAACCTAATTGACTATGATTTTATAATCCCCATATACTCAAATATAATTTTATCTATCATGTACACATAACATATAATCCTAAAATCTATGTCTCATATTCTTATATATGATTTATGCATCAGAACCCTGAGTGATATGCCAATGGAATAAGTTGTCATTAAGGAGTGATTAAAATTATTTTATCTCTATCTGCTAGGGCACATTTAGAGACATATAAGTACATGGTCTAAGTATCATCATCAATATGATATGTAGTTATATTATCTCTATAAATATCATTGATATGTAGTTATATTATCTCTAATTGATCTGCAATTTCATGTCCCTTTTTTGAATTCCATAAGTAACATCACCCATTTAGATTTACATCCTAAAAAATTTGGTTTTGTCATGAGACATTTTAGTGGATCCACTTTTAATATGACATGTGTTTCATTATTAATCATGTAGTTTCAAAGTTTTTATGTTGCAAAAATAATGACCAAGCAGAATTTTTCAATTACATTATAGTTTTTTCATAATCCACAAGTTTACTCTAATGTAATAGGTTATATTTTCATTATGATCATCATCATATTGTGCCATAAAATCCCCTAATGCATGGTATATAGCATAAATTTAAGTAAATTTTTTTTTGTGGTATTCTAGACATGTGAATTAGTAGATTAAGTAGTTAATCTTTTATTGCCTTACAACTTTGTTGAAAATTGGAATCCCATTTAAACTTCATATCTTTGTTTATTAATAACATAAATGGTTGTGTATTATAAGCTAAGAAA
>JARHVA010001105.1:0-140000 GCA_037957365.1 Torreya grandis | reverse complement strand
GAAAATATAATTTTGATTTTTCATGAGGTGGTAGGAAAGTGTTAAAATATAATGGATTTAGAAGGTTAAAGAGTGTGAAGAGTGACAAGTAAATGTTTTTTGGTCTTGTATTACAATATTTATGTTTTGGAAGTAGAAAATCATGGTGGATGGTGTACAAGAACATGTTGGAGATATAAAACATGTGTTTGGTATAAGATGCCCATGGAGAAAGAGATGATGTGAAAAACCCTAAAAAATTAAAGGAAAGGAAATATAATAAAATGGATGACATCACAAATAAGAGTGGTAATACATAAATCAAATGGATGGCTAAGTAAGTAATAAATTCACATGGAGGTATTAATGGATAATGTGAATTTTAAAATTTGTAATTTAAAAGAATAAAGATGAAAAAGGAGAGAGAATAAGATATAAGTTAATAAAATATTATAGTGTAAATTTGGGATGGCATCCAAATATAAATAAAAGTTATATATTAAGTGCATGGAAGTATCAATGGAGATATCATGGGTTTTAGAATACACTACTAGGGAGATTCATAAATAGGAAGTTCATACCAGTGAAGTGAAGAATAAGGTATTTTTGGTTGAGCTTTTTTTTTAAAGTGTATGGGATTCTATAGGTATCCAAGGAGGAAAACATCAGGATATACAATGCAATGGAATAAAAAATAAAAAATATTATATAATATGGGTGGAGAGCCAATCATAGAACATATATCTAAGGAAGAGGATGAGCCATAATGGAGGAGAGTGTAAATACAATTAAGACCACTACTAGTGAAGAAGAAGAAGACAAAGAAAAAACTTCCATTTATGGCACCACTAATGGTATATATCAAAGCATTAATGGAAGGGGAAATCTTGATGACCTACTTAGGATGTTTAATTATTAATTATTTCAACCATATAAATAAATAATATCCATTTTTGATATAAGGTGAGTTAGAGTCCAAGATTATTGAAGGTAAGGTGATATAAATTGTTATACCTATAGGGGTGATCGAGTTGTATTAGCTACCATACTTTAGTAAAACAAAATAATTAGTGAAGTGTTTGTTGATGTGGACCCATGAGTGGAGGTTAAACATATTTTATTGCATAATGAGGATCTCAATTAAGCAAATGAGAAAAATAAACACTCTATATAACCTGGGATTAGATGTGTGTGCAGAATTTAAGAAAGTTTTTTAGATCAAGAAAGTAAAAACTACTATGGGATATCATTAATTATCACTAACATCAAAGTACATAAGTTTTTAACACTATCCATGAGGATTTATATGTGTCTTATTATCTCAAATATTATTATCTTGGGTAAATGATCAATTGTAATAAAGTAATCCATCTACTTGGAATATCATGTGGTAAATTTTTAGGTAGTGTTCAATTATTCCAAGTGCATTGAGTGAAAAGTGTTGATGGCATGAAAGGATATACACATGAGAGGATAATAATTCCATTATGAAATTATATTGGTTTTGAAGTTTATTGATGATATTTGGATTCCTAAAGGAAATTTTGGGTTCATACAAATGATTGGATAAAGTTTTTATACAAACAAATATGTTGTGTACACATGTAAACATTATATGAATGATACATATAAAATTATAATAAAATTGTGGTATGAACACATAATAATCATTCAAGGAATATTATATAGTAACACATAATATGTCAATAAACTATATGTGCTTCATTCAATTTTATGTGGTACCACACTATTCATTGGCCACATTCATAAAAAATAAGGATTGGTCAAGTTGGGCCAAGATATTATATGTTGTAAGTGAGGAATATTTATATTTATAATGCACACTAATCATATTGAGTTTCATTCCTAAACCACTAAGGTTTTTCAAAGTGATTGTGGTGAATAATGTAACAAGGTACATAATGAGAATGAAGTATAAGATATCGATGTGAGATAAAATATTTGATGATGAGGATTTGTATAGTGAGAGTATATGGATGAAATCACCATTTTTTTTGAAATTATGTGACCATAAATATAACATCGGGTGCATTGTGTCCAAATAATATAAATGGTATAACAATGAAGACAAGATATATCACTATAAATACTAAATAATATCAATAAAGGTTCTACATAAAATAGAGAATAAATAAAAAGGAAACAACAAAAATATCAAGCTACATTGGGAAAATGGAAAGAGAAGGTGATGGATACTAGGAAGAATTCACACTTATATACATAGACGCCACTATTTACAAAGGGAAAAGTGCTACTCCAAGTCCAATTCAAATTCAAACTAGTGAGATGATTCTAGTTCATAGAGATACATCAATGGAATATCTAATTCAAATACTAGTGGGGGGAGTGATTTTTTATGCACAAATGACATAAAAAAACTACTAGGGAACTTGGCAATTTATAACTAGTAATTAGTAGAAGTACTCATCCTCTTAGTTCAACTATTATTGTTAACCAAGGTTTTTTTGTGAAACATTATCAATGGGAACTCGATTACTTCAATAAAATATGGAAAATCCCCCTTTATTTTTATCATTATGGTTGAAGCCTTGGGAAGAGCTATGATAACGACATAAGGCCAAGATATGTTACATGGTCTTCAATTGGTACACAATTTTGAATGTTTGATGCATCATCAATTTGTAGATGACACTTTTCTCTTTAGTAAAGTAGAAGTTGAGGAAACTCTAGAGCTCAAAAGAGTTCTAAGATGTTAGGAAGAAGATTCTAGGCAAAAATTCAATGAAGGTAAGTCTAAAATCTACTTTGTTAATTGTGGTCAGAGGGTTGAAAGAAACCTATGGAAGACTTTATAGGCATAAGTTTAAAAAGATACAAAATTACATGCACAAGTAGATACTATAGAGCTAAATGCCCCAAAATAATTTAACATAAAGGAGATGCCACATAGAGAAGTAGGCACATAATAATCAAAGTGGAGAGTGATCAATAAGCCAATATAAGATGTTAAATAAAAAGAATAAATAAACATCATTTAAGGAGTAGTGGGGATGTATAATTTTGAGGATATTATGTAGGAACAACAAGAAGGGTCAAAAAAATTGATGTAGGTAGAAGATGTACATTACACTAAGGAAAGAAGCTCTATAACTGAGATTGAATTATTAGGGGATGATATAACATGATAATGTAGCATATATATCCCTAAATAACTTAGAGTCCATGTTTGATAGCCATATTCCATCACTAGAGTTTGATATTCCTATGGGGATATTTGTGAAATTTAAGGGATATGAGAAGAAGCTCAATAACCATGAAAAATGGGAATTAGGTGATTTATTATAGGAGCTTCCTAGATTATAAATGGTGAGACTATCCTTTGAAATAATTAAGATGGATTTGATATAAGATCGTAGTTTGGAGGACTTATTAGAGGAAAAAAATAAAATTCAAATTATTCTAAATAAGCATGAAGATAAATTTTATAGATTAGTAATGTTGGTATAATCATAATGTCTATACATGTATGGGAATGCGCATGTGTTTGAAAAACACACCTATAAATGCTAAGTATTATTGTGGAATAATTTTTGGGTGCAACACCAACACTAACACATACCACTTATGAAGAAAGACTCTAAGATGAGATAATTTTAGAGTTGAAAGAATAATTTTAGGATCTCATAGAGGAAATGACAATGGAAACTAATGATATAGGTTTATAGGTTAAGAAATTCACCAGAGTTTTTGTGAATTTATGAACATGTAAAGGCAAGGTTAAAATTAGAATTTGAGACACATGTCAATTTGATGAAGTGAATGGAAGAGGGAAAATATCAAGTAGATAGGGTATCCATATTTAAATAAGTGTAAAATTTTAAGGTATAAATAGAAAATTAGAACAATGAAAGTAACATGTTCACAAATATTCAAGAGAAAGTGTTACATAAATAATTTATTGTCCACACAAGCTATCAATGGCAAAGAAGTTTAGTGAAACCAATAATATCAACCTATTAATATAATAATGAGAATGAATAGTATTAATTTAGTTTTAGGATTAAATATAAGAGTTATATCCATAAATATAGTTAACAACTAAGTGTTTGTATCAAATTGAGGAGTTAAAATAATAAGTAGTTGAAAATCTATTACAGAGGGAGACAAACTAGCACTGACAGGATCTAGTAATAAATTTTATAATAATAGAGAATAAGTGTAGTATGGGGAATGTTGAATCTAAAATTGTACTTAAATAATTTATACAAATCTATCTAAGGCTTGTTGTGTGAGTGAGATATGTTAAGGGTTTGAATACTTACATAAGTATAGTATTATGGGATCATGCATGCATAAAGAGAATGATTGTATGTGAGATATGACATGTGGCTTACATGTTAAACAAGTAAAAATTATATGTAAATTAAACATAAATAGAGAATAAATGGAGGATATGTTAGAATATGGAATTTATACAAACAAGGATGAGCTAGAGTGAACAAGGTGAAGTTCTAGGTTGTAAAAGGAATAAGCTAGAAGGGAAAAATGAATATGTTACTACATGAATAAGATCTAGGAAGGAATATTTTGAGATGAACAAATAGTTAAAATTCTAGTTGTAAAAATGATGAGTTTTTATCCACTATTAAGGGTCTAGGAAAACCTAAAAATATGTACCTTGGCCTCTCACTTAAGTGTTAGATCATCAATCATATGGTAGGTTGGAAGTTTTGGATTTTGAGTCATAACTATTTGGAGAGAAGCATTGGGATAGGGTTTGAGATTAGAAACTTTGAGGTTAAAATGTAAATATCACTATGAAATTATCCTTGTATTCCTTATATATGTATACCTCATACTATTTATATACTACTTTAAATATATGAATGAAGGAATGGAATCTGTGTATATGTTGAGTTTTCTTATCTTGTTATTTTTTTACATGGATGATGTGTGTTATTATTGTTTTGTATTCTATGATGGTGTGTGTGTTTGAAATAAATGGCTTATCATTGATTCTTTCTACACCTCAAGTGAGAACTTAAGCTTTAAGCCTAAGTGGTAGGCTAGTGTAGTAAGGGTTGAATGTCTATTATTTGTTACACTTACCAAATGGACTATAATATGTATATTAGTTTCATTTTGTATTGACATTTAAGTAACACTTGATCTTATAAGTTGAAATAGGGTTATTCATTTATAAAACTATGACTTTAAGTTTTCCTCTATCATCTTTTCATTTATTTTACCTTGAATAACTTGATCCTATTATATTTTCTTCCTTATTTCCTCCTCTAATCTTCTCTTTGTAGCACCTTCATTAATTAACATTGGTATTTCCAATGGTCTAGTTTGTGCCCATATTTTTAGTGTTAAACCTAATTTATTTTTTGCCTTGGTATATGTTTAATGTTGAAATAATATTTCCACAATTTCAAAAACATTGGTGTCTTAATTTTCAAATTTCCATTGTCATAATCTTCATATTCCAACCTAATTAGTGTGAGAGGATCCTCCTACAACAATTAATAAAAATGCATGAAATAATAGGAATTAACAACACAAATTAATAGATTTAGATAATAAAAAGAACACTTGAAAAGATTGAATTGATCATAGGCCACTTTAAGGGGGAAACCTCCTTTGAGCAAGATCAATACAATAAATTTGTGGATGCCTTCCTTGGCCTCAAAAATTATATACTAAGTCTAATATAAACAATTATTACTTCCCCTAAATGTGAGATAAAAAAAATTATCACGAGATGACTTATAAAGCATATGCATCCATAACAAATATTACACTAAAAAAATAAAGAGAAGGGGTAGTATAGGTTCCTAACATCCCCTCCCTCTTAGAAAAATCTTTGTCCTTAAAGCTTCAGATATGGGAATTGATGTTGAATCTAAAATAGTGGTTCCCACGTTACATCACAAAGTTGGCATGTACGCCTATCCAATATTGCCTCTAGCTTGAGAAAGATGGACCCTTCATTATAAAGGTTTGGTAAAATAGTCTACACTCTAACATTTGTGCCAATAAATTTATTTAAACAAGAGACATGAAATACTAGGTGAAATCAAGAATAAGGTGGTAACTATAACTTATGAGAAACCAACCCAATCTTCTAAAGAACCTTATAGGGCACATATAACTTGGGATATAGTTTATGACACTCATTAATTTTTAGGGAGGATTACTTGTATGGCTATAGGCGAGGAAAAACCATATCACCTACTTAAAAAGTGCACTCAGAATGGTGTTGCTCATCCTATTGTTGCATTTTATTTTGTGTCAAATGAAGATTATCTTGTAGGATGTTAAGGATTTGATCGTAGGTATGGAGAATCATGTTAGCCACTTGAACTGCTGAACTACTAGGGGTGTATAGTAGGAGCACTGGTGGTGATTGACCATAGACTACTTCATATGGAGTCACTTTCATTAAAGTATGGTAGGAATTATTTTACCACCATTCAGTGAGGGAGAGCCACTTGGCCCACTGATGTTGTTTTTCTAAGGTGAAGCAATGAAGAAAAGTTTCCAAGCATTTGTTGACAATTTGAGTTTGCCCATCTGTTTGGGGATGATACCCAGAACTCATCTTTAGTTGGGTATTAGTATGGATAAATAGTTTTGTCCAAAAATGGCTAGTGAAAGTTGCATCATGATCTAAGAAAATGGATGAAGGAATGCCATGAAGATAGAAAATCTAGTGTAAGATTTTTTTTTTCAATTATGGAGGTGGTATAAGGATGGATGAGGGCACAAAAATGACTATATTTAGAGAGATAATCAACCACAACCAAGATCACTATTTCCCCTTGAAATTTATGGATACCCTCAATGAAATCTATAGATATATTGCTCCAAATCCTAGTAGGGATAGGAAAGGGTTTGAGCAACCTAGGGATGAGTGTTATTTCACCCTTATTGCATTGATAGGTATCACATTCACCCATCATCTATTGAATTACCTTTTTCAATCCCTTCCAAAATAAGTTGAATCATGCCCACTAATAAGTTTTGAGGAACCCTAAGTGCCCTACTGATGGAGAAACATGGAGTTCATAGAATACAACCTATTAAAGATATATGCTCTAGGAAAGCACCAGATGACCCTTATATCATAAAGAAATACCATCCCAAGAATAATTTGGTACAAAAAAAGGGTTAGTGTCTAACTATTGAATGATTTGAGATAATTAGGATTCATTAGCATACCATTGTTGTACAGTATCTAACCAATTTAGAATAGGCATGGAAATAACTAAAAGGGAAACTCGGTTCACAAATGTGTGAGACAGAGCATCAACCACAATATTGTCCTTACCCTTATTGTAAGTGATCTCATAATCATAACCCATGAGTTTGTTGACCCATTTTTCTTGTGATGGGGTGGAGACCCATTATTATAGGAAACATTTTAGACTCTGGTGATCATTTTTGATGCAAAAATGATTCCCTAGTAGGTATGACCACCACTTATGTATTACATGTAAAATAGCCATCATTCCTTCTCATAAGTAGAGAGTAATAAATTATTGATAGAAAGGGATTTTTTGATGAATGTAATGGGGCATCCTTCTTAAAGGAGAATAACACCAAGCCCATTACCACAAGCATCACTCTCGATAGTGAAGGTCTTGGTAAAATCTAGCATAGCTAGAATAGGTGTAGTACACATAACTTGTTTCATTTTTACAAATGTACACTTAGCCACTTGTGTCCATATAAAAGAATATTTTTTCAACATGGCTATTAATAGAGCTATAATCTTTCCATAATCCTTGAAAAACTTACAATAGTATCCAGTTAGCCCCAAAAAACCATGGAGGCTCTTGAGTGTCTAAGGATGAGGCTAATTTGTCATGGTAGCTATTTTTTTAGGATCCACCTGAACCCCTTAGTCTGAAATAATATGCCTAAGATACTCCACTTCATCCTAGCCAAAAGCACATTTGGATTATTTTGTGCAAATATGATGGTCAGAGAGAAGTTGTGTGATCTCTAGATGTTGGAGATGCTTAGACCATGTTTTACTATAAATGAAGATATCATCAATTAAGACTAGAATGAATTTTTGTAGGTAGGGCTAGAATATTTTATTCATCAATGCCTAGAATGTTGAAGGAACATTAGTGAGGCCAAAGGGCATGAGAAAAAACTCATAGTGGCCATCACGCATTCAAAAATATGTCTTATGGATATCATCCTCATGAAGCCAGATTTGATGATATATAGAGCATAGATCCAGCTTGGAGAAAAAAGAGTGCCCTAAAGCTCATCAAGAAACTCATCAATAACAAGGATCAAAAACATATCCTTGATTGTGATGTAATTAAGTGTATGAAAGTTAGAGGCACCATGACCGATATTTTTAAAAAAAAGGAGAATTGGGGAAGAATATGGACTGGTACTAGGGCAAATAATGCCTTGCTTCAGTAAGTCTCGAATGAGCATCTCGATCTAAGTCTCTTGCTGAAATGGGTAGCAATAGGGCCAGATGTTGGGAGAAACACTTCTAGGAAGGAGTTGAATATAGTGGTCCTATGGTCATGAAGATGTCAATCCTACTTTTTTAGCAAAGACACCTACATCCATATGTAGAATAGTTTATAGATCAGAAGGAATAGTGGTGACCATTAATGGTTAAACTTAAATAAAATGGAGCTGGGCAATGATGCTATGTGAATTCTTATTAAGAATGTTTTCCATATGATTTAAACTTATGATACTAAGAGACCCTAGTTATAAGCCTTTTAATGTGTGTTTTTACTCATTATCTAAAAATTACATCCAAAGTTCAACAAAATCCCATAAGATGGGTCCAAGTGTGTGTAACCATTAGGCTCCCAAAACATCACATATACCTAAAGGTAAGGAAAACATGTCAAAGTGCAAGTTATAATATCCAATAGAGATACACACATTGTGACACTTTTATTTATAAGTTAATGTGCCCCCATTGGCAATCATGACTTCAAAGTTAGAGCAAGGATAGACAAAACAATCAACCTATTTGGTGATTTGAGGGTCAATGAAGTTATGAGTGATACCAAAATTAATGAGTATTATGAGAGGGATTTTTTTGAAGTAACCCCTAAATCACATGGTTTTTGGGATGGTGACCCTTTCTAAGGCATGGAGAGAGATCTCTAGTTGATCTTCTTGATAAATAAGTTCCATAATTAGTTGAGCTTCTTTTAGATCATCTATTGTATCTTGAACATCTTCCCAATATTCAATTTCAAGGGGAGAGTCCACATCTGATAGGTAGAGATTTGATGATGTATCCCCAAGTGAATTTATCATCATATTTATAACATAATCTTTTTTCTCTATGGTTTTATATCTTTCCTTCAGTCAAACACCTGATAGGAGTGGTTCTAGGGGCTAGTGTTGTTTGAGATCATTATGGAGCTATATTTTTGAATGGATCAAAATTATATTTGAATCATTACTGAGATAGGATCTTATCCTCTACCAACTTAGCCAGCCCTAAGTCTTCCATCATCATGTTGGGCTAAAACATTTTGACCTCATATCGAATTGCATCCTTTAGTCCACTCACAAAGCAACTCCTAAAGAATTCATTGGATAATCCTTCTATATGATTGGTCAGCTTTTCAAATTATGTTTGATATTTTCTCATGGTTCTTATTTGGTGAAGTCTTGTGAGTGATCTAGTGAAGTCATAAAAAAAACTAGGGCCAAATCATTATAAAATAAGGGTGCAAAAATTGGTCCATATGGGCTCATCATGAGCCCTGGTATATTAATGATACCATTGAAGGGCTCTATGTTCCAAGTGAAAGGATAGAAGTAGGACCTTGTTAACATTAAAAATATTATGTAAAATAAAATATTCTTCTATCTAATAGATACATCTAGTCAGATCTGCACCATTAAATCAAGGAAAACTTAAGCTTCAACCCATGAAAATTGTTGGAATAAAAAACCCAGTGTCTGAAGAGGACTATGGATGTCATCTATTGTTCATGGTGGTATATCAAAGACTGAGGTCAATAATTTTTTCATCAAGATCTTTGATGTGGATCTTGAGGGTACCAATTTCATCCTCCATGTTTTTTCCTCTTGTTTGGGTTACTACCATGGCCATAATAAGATTTTTTTTTTGTAAAGGGGTATAAAAACTAGAGTTAAGACATGTTTAGTAAAGGAATTTTTTAATTTGGGTGAAATTGGAAGGGGTAAAGGTAATTTTACTAATTTGTTTACATAATGGGAGTATGATTGATGAAGGTGAGGGCAATTTCAAGAGTGAAAATGGAAAAAATTGAAAATTTATCAAAGAGGAACAAAGGATTAGAAAATGGAGATGAACATTATGGAAAATTTTTAAGGCAAATGGACAAAAATAGAAGACGTTATGGCAAAACCTGAAAAAAGGGAAAATTATGATTTGTGAGAATTAGGAGTGGAATTGGAACCTCAAGGAAGAAAATGTGGAGAATGGAATTTTATGTGTCTAGATAAAGTTTGAGTATCAATAGGGATACTGAGGAAGAGATATGGAAAAAATACTATGGATTTTTTCTTTTGATTTCTCTTTTATATTTTGTCTATCAGTAAATCCTCTTAGAGTCTATGGACACTCTACAGATGGTTTGAAGATTTTAGTTCCTATCATATATCTAATTTCAAGTCCTTTGATAGTCTGTAGATACTCTACTAATTGATTTTTTTGAGTCTAATGCAAATATTCTAAAATTGAGAGAAATGGGTCCCAAGTTTCAATGGTTGCCTAAGGGTGTTTAAAAATATCACTCTGGCTACCAATGTCATCTAAGTGAGTAACACTCTCCAAAAAAAATTCCATGAATTTACCTCTAATCAATATCTCTTGGTTTTCCTCATAGATGGGAACTACTTAATTGATAAGGGGCCATTGTTCATTTTACTGGCAGGTCCTCTCAATGGGCCAGCTAGTTTGGGGTTCCTATGGTACTCCTCATAATGAGTTTTAGAGATTTCACCCAATCACTTCCCACAGTTATGCAGTCAAGTTTTTACCTTGATATGAAATAGATTATATAAAATTATTTAATTGAGTTATACAATAGAATAGAGTTAAGATTTTCTAAAAAATTACTAAAATGATGTATGCAGTAGAACAGAGTTAAGACTTTATGAAAGAAAAAAAATCATGGCCCTACAGAGTGTTCTAATACCAGATGAGAGGATCCTCATGCAAAAATTAATAAAAATACATGAAATAATATGAATTAATAACATGAATTAATAGATTTAGATAATAATCAAAACACTTGAAAATATTTTATTGATCATTGACCACTTTGAGAAGGAAACCTCCTTTGAGCAAGCTCAATATAATAAATTCATGGATGCCTTCCTTAGCCTCAACATTTACTTATGTACTAAGTATAATATAAATAAATACTACTTCCCCTAAATGTGGGATAAAACAAAATGCTCATGGGATGACTTACAAAGCATATGTGTCTATAACAACTATTACACTAACAAAATAAAGAGAAGGGGTAACACGGGTTACTAACATAGTGTCCTTGGTATTTTATACTTCACTTGAAACATATATGTTGGCCCATCAATTATTGAAATCATGTTAATATATACCAATGTTCTTAGTAAATATTTCACTTGAATAATTAGATATTAAAAATAGATCACATTAACCACATAGGGTAACTTATCCCAACTCATCCAATCCTTATTTTCATTTTACCACTTCTCCCTTTTAAATGTGGCCAATGTATAGTGTGTCATTACATAAAATTGAATAAAGCTCTCATAGTGTTTGGGAATTTCAAAATGTATTTTATATTCATCCATGAATGCTTCATACATAAGCTCATACCACCTTAACATCTTCTTCATATACATCTAACTCATATGATTTTTGAAAATCTACTCCATATATTTGTATGTATGATATCTATATACACATAATATTTTCAAACTTTATCAATTACTTATGCTTTTTCCCTTGCAAGAACCCATCAAGTTTCAATATCTCTAAGTGCATGATTTAAAGGGTACATTGAGAAAGGGGTATAAATACCATTGGTTCTTCATAATATTATTTTCCCCTATACTACCACTTGCTATCTACACAACCTTTTCCTATGCAATTACCTAAGCCTTGCCTCCTCTCTTACATGCTACTCCAAAAATTTCACCACCTTAATTATCCCCTTCCTAAACCTAAAATACTTTTTGATAGTTTACATTACACTATCAACCTAGGTTAACCCTATATTAAAATTTTTAAAAGCACGTTATATACTAGGTTAGCACTGACTGACCTAGACTAGGATCTAATTTATTTTTTATCAATTAATGATATATAGCAAATTGGGCTGACCCTATTGGCCAAACTTTTAAAAAGGTTAAATTAAGATATATATACACATTCATTTATGTCATTTAGAGATAATAGAATAATAATAATATATATTGTGCATCTACTTATCCACCAATCTACTTGAGGAGCATAACTTAGAATTTCAATATTTCTTTTGGAGATATAGATCTTGTCTTGTGGAGAAGTCTTTTGGATGCATAAAGAAGTTATTTATCCTATAGATGACTTATCCTTGTTATCCATACATACCAAAACAACATTTTACAAATCACCATGGCTAAGGGAAATATTTAGGATCAGTGGGTTCATCTTCAAAGGTAAGTATTCCTAAATTTGTTCCTACTTTGTAAGAGTAGATAGATTTGCATTTTTACTTCTCTCCCATGTATTAGGACTTCATATACATTGATGTGAGTATAGATATTTTATACATTTTTTATTTTTATGTTTATTATCCCCACTTTGTGCTATAAGCTTTGGTGATCACTAGGTTAGATTTTACGTTGATTTTACATATACTTTGTGAATATGAAAACATATGACTTAACTAAGGTTATTGCATAGTGTTTCTTGACTAGAGACTTTGGAACCCTCCTAATGATGTTATTATGGCAAGAGATCCCTTGGTTAGGTATAGTAGATCCATTTTGGTCATGACCTTGAATATATAATGTATCAAAAATCAAAAATGTGAGTAGGATTTAATTTATCTAAGCTAGGATTGGTTAATAGGTCAGCTACATTTTAGTTTTTATACATTCTGGTGAACCCAACATGAATCAAACCCTTGTAAGTTTTATTTCATGTATTCATTTTTTTCACCATATTGTATATTTCTATTTTTAAACTACTATATCAAACCTATCAGTATATTTATAATAGTTTGTGCATAGGTTTAACACTAAATCACCCCAAAATGACTATTTTATGTTATGTAGGTCTTCTCCACATATAGGTGACTGGGTCGATTAGCTTAGCACAATTTTCTTCTTCAACTATAAGATTGCATACATATTCAAACTAGTTAACTATGTTCCCATTTCTCCTTTTTTATCATACATGTCTATAAACATAGTTTAGCCAGTTGACTTTGTTTGCAACTTCTTTTCAACACAAAAGTTTTACAAACTTTGTCAAACAAATTGACTCTATTATCAAAAATTTTAAATCAACATTTGAGCATCACAACCTAAAATTTTGAAATAAAAGCATCTTAAAACCCAACAAGGTCCATTCTTACTCTTTTTATCATTTTAATTTTTATTTTATAGTACTATTTTTCATAAGTTTATAGTCTATAAAGTTGTATCCCTATATCTTACTAGGTCAACTAGATCAACATAATTATATAGCTTATCTTCTCTTTAGAAGACACAATCGACCTATTTGACTATGTTCTTATAGATCTTGCTTATATAAAATAACAGTGACCCAATTGAGTTTGTTATGCATTATTTTCATACAATGTTATCTAAATCAACTATGTAGTCTTCATAGTTAATTAATTAACCTATTTATTCTAGTAATTAATTCACCTTCATTTCAGATACTTTCATGCTTAGAGTAACAAATATAGATTAATTAGGTGGGTTTTCAAATTTACCAATTTAGTCACATTATTTTTCTCTTTTGCACACACTTCTAAATCACTTAACACTAAAAATGTTAAGAATTTTCTTTCCAAGGTCTACCTACTTAGATTTCATCACCAAGGGGGAGGTTGAATTGGTTTTCTAGCCAAGTATAAACACATGGTTGATGGTATGTATTGGTAAAGAAACCAATACCCTTATAACTATGGGATTATGAATTGAGTTGGTAGGTCCCAATACCAATCCATTACCATTGTCAATATAGATCCTTTTCATCCTAAACTTCTTGAAACCATCCTTAGATTGATTTTTAGTTCTTTATTACAGCCAACTTCCCTTCACATTAAAGTCAAACTTTATTATAAATTAATAACACTTAGGAATGAAAAATAAATAAGAATTTACTTCCAAGTTTCTTATTCTTTGATCATTGTATTTTATATTGTAAAACTTAGATTGTCTAGTGTTGGTGCAATATTTGTGTTATGTGTTCCAGTTAGATCAATCACATCGATCCAATTACTTGTGTGTTTCATTTTATTTGATCATATATTATATTGTAAAATCTTCCTCTATTTTTAGAACATTATCATCCCTATTAACATAGTTTATTATAGATTGTTCATCTTGTATACCTTTAGTACACACTTATCCTATCTAACTATGTCTCTTTATCTTCCTATTTAGTTTCATGTCTAGTAGTACATAGTCAACATATCTAAATGTGTCCTCTTATTTCCTATTCAATTACCTATTTAAACAATACATAGTAGACCTATCTAATTGTGTCTTATTATTTCTATTCCTATTTACTATTTAACATTACAAAATCAACTTGCATGATTGTGTCCTCTTATTCTTTGTTCTATCCCCTATTTTATAGAACATAGTTGACCTGTACAATTATATATCCTATTTCATGAATTTTATTTTCATAAAATCTTTAAACTCTTTTTCTCATCATGAATTTCCTATAGGAGGATGTTGAATCCAACAAACATGATGAGTCTTACCCATCCTAATAGGTTTCCCAAGAAATAGATTATGGATTCCACTTTAGATGAAAGTAATGTTCACATTTCCACTCACACTATAAATTATGGGACTCCTCCTCATTCATCCTCAATTCATATTTTTTTGTTCTCCTTAGAAGATGAGTGTGAATTAGGTTACACACCTAAAATAATCTTCTTCATTAATGAATTACCTCAACATAGAGGAAAGGACCCTCTAACCATTTATAATCTTATGATATGTCTTCAAGTAGAATAACCTATTTCATTCTCCCCTACTTTCTCTCATAGATTTAGGGGAGACACTTTATTTTATTTAATAATTTGGTCATATTCTTACTATAAAACTTAGAATAATAACTCAAAAACTAAACACACACAATAAACCTTAATTAATTTGAGATGGAAATACAATATAATCACTCCACATATATAGGATTCTTCTCTCCTATTATTTAGGATAGTTACAAAAAAAATAAACCTATATGCGTAAACAACTTTACTTATACTAACAATATCCTATATTATTAATACTCATAATTATATTTAATATTTAAATAATGCTAACACCTAAATGTTCATACTATAAAGTAGGATTTACTAACATTATTCTCATCCTTTTCCTTCTATTGTGTCTCCTTCACACACCATGACATCTTATTATATGACATATTCAACCTCCATGCCAAGTATCTCCACCAACATAGTAGGTTCAACTTTGATTGGCCCTTTTTCCAAAGACCCTTCTCCTTAATCATTCTACTAGTGCATCTTTTACTATCAATGCTAATCGTGCTACTAGTGCTTCCTTTTATTCTAATGCTAACCATTCCACTAGTGGATATTTTACTACAAATACTAATCATGCTACTAGTGCTTCATTTTCTATCAATGTTTTTCATGCCACTAGTATGGTGCATGCTACTACTCATAGTACAACCCAAGCTACTAATACCAATACCAATGTTTTGCATGTTGCACACACTAGTCAAAATACTAACCAAACTCATCAAATTTTATTACAAACACACAATAAAATGCATACTTTTCAAAACAATAATGAAATACAAGATGCAAAACCATCTCATTAACATTCAAAATCAACCAAAACAAGTTTCATGGGGAGTGAAAAATCTAAATTCCCCCACCCCCTAGAGATTCCCATGGTAACCTTATTACTCAACCACCCACCATTAATAAAATAATAAAACATCTCCAAAATTAACCTCTCATACCTCAGATTAAAAATATCTACATATGAGGAATCATACCTACTATCACCTACAATGGGTCTACTAATCCCACATTACATTTAAAAACATTTGGTAGCCTCTATAAATATTGGGATAAACTTAATACTTTTACTTCTACCAATATATTAGCTAAAACACTCTCAAGAAATGATTTAGGTTGGTAATATCAACTAAAAACCCGTTCTATCACTATCTTAGAGGTTTTTTTAAATCCTTAGTATAAGAGTTTCAAATTGATGATCTCCCTAAGAATAACTTAGATCACTTCACAAATTACAAACAATTTGAAACTAAAATGGCACAATATTTCATCAAATGTTGGAAGAACTTGTCTAATAAATATGAGCATAATATGGTAGATGATAACCCCTTCCACCTATTCACTAATTCTCTCTACCCCAAGTTGCAATATCAAGTTAGGACTCTCTCCCCAAGAATTTTGGATGAAACCCTTAACCAAGTTAAGTGACAAGATTTTCTCATGTACTAATTTGAACCATCACAACCTAATTCAAGCACTCACATTATCATTAAAAAAAATCATGCTAATAACAATGGTGTTACCAATTCTTATGATACTATTCACAATATTTAATCTATCACTCTTAATAACACTATGGATCATGTTCCCCTCCAAACAACACTTCTAATCCTACCTATTCTCAAACAAACAACATCAATGTCCATAAACCATTATCCTTAGCTAAGATTCAAAATCATCTTCCAAGGCCTCTACCACAATATCTTGACCCTACTCATCCAATGAAAACATGGTATGATCTAAATAAATTTTGTTGGTTTCATGCAAGTTGGGGCCACTATCATGAGACTTATAGACAATTGCATAATCTAGCTATGGATTTCCTTCTTGGCCCAAAATTTGATCATGAATCCTTCATTCACAAGTGCTAACAAGCATATGACATATATTTTAAATCCCATGAGACACAAAACAAAAATAAATCTAATGTTCATCTTTCCATATGAAAATACCCTCTTTTCAATAATCAAGATAGCAATGACAAACCTACTCTTTCTACCAATAATGTTAAAAGTCTTATAGACCTCACTAATAATTAAGAAAATGTGGTAAATATTTCTAAGATGCAAAGAGAAGTTGATTTTATCAGTACCAATCCAACACCCACACATCAAACCTCTAAAATGTTACACATCATTCAAGATACTTACCCATCTCATCTCGTAAAGTTGGGGCAAGAAGACCTGATAACCTTCTAAGAACCACTTTCAATAACTCAACTAGACCATACCTATCACTATATATCTACTCTTCCTCTAACATATACACTTATAGACAATATTCCCCAACCTTATAATAGTATTTCTTCAACCCAATCATAATAAATATATCAATTAACCATCCTCCCACTTAAATATAATCAACCTATTTGTCCTCTAACTATAGCAAATACATCTTAACAACATAAGTTTAATTCTACTTCAAACCCTCCTTTATAGGAGCTCTTACAACATTATGCACCTATATCTAGCAATCCCCCCATGGGTTATGATGAATGGGACCCCATTTCAGAACTTTCTCATCTCCTATATCAAATAACATTTCTCAAATTAATGTGAAATTCCCCCCATCATAAAAATCATCTAATGTAATTATTATTTGAAATGAACATCCCTCATCCTCCTCTAGTAGGATGAAAAACTACCTTGTTTAATTCTAAAGATAGTGTCCTTCAATAATTCAAAGAAATATCCATATAGTTGATGAAACAGTGGATACTTCTCTTTCCCTTAAGTTTCCTATCACTTTCATGATTCTAGATGAGATTTTTCTTCATGAAGATGATCCTCCCATATTCATTAGCATCAAAATTAGTGATATCAAAATCAATCATGCCTTAATTGATGAAGGTTTAGGTACTTATATTGCTTCCATCGATTTGATTAAAATTCTTGTATATTTTGAATGAATTATCAAGTCTACATAGAGCACATGTCAAGGCTATGATATAATGCAAATGCCTCCTTTAGTTTACATGTGGATTCCTATTACTATCCTTCCTACCAAAATCTTTGTGAAAGTTATGATATTTAACTTTCCCTTCTCTTATAACATATTTCTTGGTAGACCTTGAACTCATCGCATGAACGTTTTAACCTCATCTGCATTCCAATGCATCAAATTCCCCCATAATGGTGTTATTTATAATATTAAAGGAGACACAAACCCTTAAAATTTTGAATAATTCCAAGAACATGGTATATTTAAAATTCTTACCCTTGAACCTTTGCCTAGTATCATATTTAGTGAATCTCAACATTTCAATTACCTTATCAATTCTACCTAAGGTTATAATGGTCACCATGAACTCATTAGGAATATACCACCTAACCTCCTAGATTCTAATGATGATGAATCAAATGAGATAATCCTCAATATCAAAACTTATGATATATTCCCTCATATCATCACCTAACTTCCTCTCTTTTTTCAATCTCATTCCCATCAACCTCTTATCAATGATATACTTGTGATCTTACTAAGAATAGACATTTTATTCATCATGTGACTTTAGATCATGCAATCATACCTACATGTATCATCAACCTGCATACACTTAATTATGATGATGGTTATGCTTTAGATGACCCATTTCTAAGAGGACTTGTCTAGGCTAGAGATATTGAGATTATTTGATATTGTACTTATTTATTTCAATATTTTCATTTATCTCATAATATTACTTCATAGTGCCTAATTCTCATATTCATACTATTTTTCATAGGGTGTAGATGGAGTGATTGCATGGTACACCTCAAATTTCAATAGAGCCTCTTAGAAGCATGCTCATGGATCATGCCATGATTAGCCCTTAACTTTTTTCTAGATACTAATATCCTTATAGTTTGATTCCCTAGAGATGTTAGATACTACTCTTAAGCCTTCTGTGCATCTAGCTTCACCTTCAGCTGAACCTAGTCTATTTCCTATTCTGGTTCTACCTTTAATTGAGCCTCATCTTATTTTTGATCTTTCTTTACCTTTAGATGAGCTTAGTCTAGTTTTCGTTTCTACCCTGCCTTCCATTAGCAATGCATTTATTCCTTTGTCATAGCTTGATCCCATGCCTACCCAATGGGTTGATCAACTTTATTATGATATTAATTTTTATTGAAATATCAAGAATAAATTTTATGGATCAATGATGAAAAAACTAGTAGAGTATGTAAAATAGTATAGAACCAGGAGGCAACCCCCCAATAGTCAAAGTTTAAATTGTCAATATTATAATATAAAAAATGGCCCCAAAAGGTAGCCAAACAAAATGGAAATAAAAACTAGAACACAACCAACCGGCCACCTAGATAGGGTCACACCACAAACTAAAAAATACATTATCACATCATCAAACACCCTCTAAGAATTAATAAAATCCATATCAATATCCTCATCTATATCATAATCCAAAAAAATAGGTCCCACTATAATGCTTGACTTCATACTAGGTCTCATCTATTCCAAACTAGAGATTGATGGTGGAGTGAAGTGGTCGACCTTCTTTAGCAAAGACTTCATCTTATTAAATTTGAAATAATCCAACACATCATCTACTTCTACAACACCACCTATTTCAATGAGTTTTTCCAATTTACCAACAAACACATTCACATTTTCTTCAATATTTTTCCAAATCTCATTTTTATCATCAGTGCTCTGTAATAGGGAGGGGAGAAAATAGGAAAATTAGGTCAATTAAGATCCACTTCATTAGATAATATATCTATCTCAAGGTCTAAACCATAATTTTATTCTCAATTTCCTTGTTCAAGTTATCAATAATTTCCACATCAACGTTTTACACATCCTAAATCATATCATTGTTGGTAGCATGCCAATTATCCACACCATTATTATTTGACTCAAATGAATTAACCCATTCATAGATAGGATCATCTACCTAATTAAAGTATGAATCTTTGATATAATCCCATTAATGTTTATAAATATTTACCTTGGTAGTCTATCCATGATGGATTCCCTAGTCTAGATGAGGACTTAGTTTAGGATATCCACTCGAACTAATCAGGAACTTAGATGTGATTTTTATCATCTAAATCCTCAAGAACTGCTCTAATTGCACTTGCATCACATTCAATTGAAGAAAAATCTACAAAGAAATAATGCTAATAATGACTTCAATAGTGAAGTCATTAAGTACCCTAGTCTTTATTTGGAAAACCTATAAGTTCCTTTGCCTCCATAAAAACAAAAAAAAAGTTAGTTGAAAAAATAAGCCAAAACTTATGAAAAAAGGGTGGACTTTATTTTTAGGACAAACATATCCAAAAGTAATATTTAGCCATTCAATCTCACAATCAAAGATAATAGACCAACCTTTTAGGCAACATTTCCACATTTTATAAGCATAAGGACAAGATAAAAAAAGATGTACAAATTCATAATCACTAAAAAAGGAGAAATAAGGCTAACCAAGGCCACTCTTAACTATAAATCAATAACCATCTAAAACATGACTTTTTGGATTCAATACAAGATGCCCATATAACATCAAACCTAAAAGACAAATAATGAAGGGGATCAAAAACACTCCATATATGATTAAGGGTAAGAAAAGGGACTTTGGAAAAAAGAGAGTTTATTGTATATCATCTTGGTGGAGAATTCAAAGAGAGACAGACCCTTTAACCATTTAAAACTTTTCTAGAATTCATCCTCCTCATCCATAAAATATATATTATTATTTACTTGAAGTGCTTTTATTAGGAGAGTATATGTTCTATGTTGAGAAGTTGGGATTTGAAATCTAGTTTAAATTTCCATCTAGGAAGCCCAACCATTCTATGAGAAGAGATCTTTAAAATTCCTCAATCATTTAGTGAACCACTCAAAAGAAGAATAACCCTTGGTTTTTATACAAATATTTCACCAAATAGTTATATACCCATATAATCATGTCCCAAACCAACTAAAGATATGTTTAGTAGTGATATAAGGTTTGACAGAATCCCAGGTAGACCAAATAGAATCAAAGATTGGAGAACCAACCACGTTAAAAGAAAAGGGACCTAGAAGAAGGTCTGTAATATTGAATCCTTTCCAATTTGGTTTACCTTTAGGAAAACCTCTCAAGATATTATTTTTGACTAATAGTTTCTAGGGATCTTCACCTTTGAATGCTCTAATAATCCATTTGATATCAAGGGTAATGCCTTGAATCCTTAGATATTTCAAGCCAAGGCCCCCAATATGTTTAGGTTTGCAAAAAAATTGCCAAGAAATAACATGTATTTTTTTACCTCCTTTACCATCAAACCATAGGAAATATTTTATAATTATATGAAGAAGATTGATATGAGTTTTATTAAAAATCCAACAAGAAGCATAATATATGGTGTAAGAATCTAAAGCTTTTTGGCAAACCTAGATCCTACCAAGAAGGGAAAGCATGTGGCATTTCCATTTCTCAATCTTCTTAATGTTTTTTACAAAGATACATTCCCACTTGAGCTTTAAATAAGAGGTAATATCAAGGGGAATAAATAAATATCTAACCAATTGGTTAGGCCCTTTCCATTCCCAACCAAAAGATGCAAGCTAATTTGAATAGGTGTCTTACCAACCCAATATACAAGACTTATGCATAAAAACTTTAGATATAGAAGTAGAATAATAGATATCAAGTTATAAGGAAACCTGGGTTAAGTTATCTTTCTTAAGGTTGGGAAAAAGAGTACTATAATCTACAAATAAGGTATCAATCAACTCATATTCATTAGGCAAAGAAATTCCTTTGACTGGGGGACCCACTTATGAGCTTCTTAGCAGGTAATAAAGGGATTTATCCACCAAAAAAAAAAGAGAGGGAATAATGGGCATCTTTGTATAATATAATTTTGAAGATAAATTGACTCATTAAGCTCCCCATTCACTTCAAAAACACAAGAAACATATTTAAATAAAACATTAACCATTATGAAAAATATGTCTTGAAATCCAAAAGCTCTCAAAATCCTTTTAATGAAGGGCCATTCAATTCTATCATAATATTTTAAAAATAAATAAAAATCATGCCCACATATTGTTTGGAATAATGGGCCCAATGCATCTCTTCCCAACTAGCAATAAGATTATCTATAATATATTTTCCCTCAACAAAATTAGATTGAGTTTATATACAATTGAAGGAAGAAGTGATGAGATTATTTTGGCCAATATTTCCACCAAGATTTTATAAGATACATTTAGGAGAGTAATGGGTCTCTAGTTTTTGATCTGGTTGGGGTCGCCTCCTTGGGTATGAGCTTGATAACCTCTATTAATTTCATGGCCCAATGAACCTATATAAATAGCTTCATTGTATACCTCAAAACAATCCTTCACCATCCAATCCTTATTTGCTCTGAAGAAATCAATAGTGAATCCATAAATACATAGATATTTATCATTCTTAATAAAATAAATGGTCTCTTTTATTTCATCCAACATAATAGCCTTATTTAGGGAGTTAGATTGCACCCATGAAACCTTCTTTGTGATACAATGATCATAAGGATCCCTATTCTACTCAGTATGAGAGTTTGACCATTAGACCAAAAAGGATTGGAATAAAATTTGAATAAGGATTTTTTAATTATATTAGATTAATTGGATAAGTTACCCTAGAAATCAATACCAAATTTTTTTCTCCTCTATTTCTTTGTTTTCAAAAGACAAGAAAATTTTAGATCACTTATCTCATAGTCTTAGACAAGTCAGACGAGAGCAAATATATGATTGTATGGCAAGGTAGTATTGATATTTCTTGATTTTATGATTTAGATAATTTATTTCATCCATAATCCTTCTATTTGAGGGGTTAAGTTGTAGTGAACTTTTAGCTAGAATTAGTTTTTCCTAGGTGATCCTAGTTGATTTACTACATTGTTTAACCTTAAATTGTCCACATGTTCTTGAAAAATTATTGGAAAATTCTATACTAGAGTTCTACTTCACAATGTTATAATTAGAGTTGCATTATATCCTCCCTATTTTCAAGGAAGAGTGGATACCATCCATACATACTTGATCATTTAGGTGAGAGACATTAAACTTATAGAGCCTTTTTAAAGAATTAGAACCTTTATCAACATCACTACTTAGGGATAATCCAATCTCAATGGGATGATGGTCATAAATGGTGAAGGGAAAAACATTAAACATATTTCTAGACTTATTTAGGGTCACTTGAAAGTAATAATTATTCATGTAAAATCTATCAAGTCTAGAATAGAGCCTTTTCCCATTGCTCTGATTATTGCACCAGGTATAACAAATACCTTTTGCTCTATTTTTTAGATTTATGTAGAGGATTAAAGAGTCTATGAATTCTTTTAAATTTAGACAAGAAAAAAATCTCATTTCCTTTCTAAGATTAAGGATCACCTCTAATTTTATCTTCTTTTTCCTCAACCATGTTAAAATCACTTTGAAAGACCTAAGGGACATTTTTGAGGTTGGTTGCAATCCATTTCAAAAGCTTGGATCTCTCCCTATAGTCATTAGGAGAATATAAGTTAAAAATATCAAAGCAATGATTATACTCTTCTAGTAAAACCTAGACAACTCTATTATAGGGAGAAGATCCTAGATCAACAATGAACTCTCACCAATTAGGGTTAACCAATATGGAGACCCCTCCTTTACCTCTTTGATGATTGGTAGAAAACTAAGTATCATTTGACCAATTAAAAATAAGGACCAAGGAAAATTGGAAGACCATGGATTTAACTTCTTGAAGTAATAAGAAGTTTAACTTGACTTTGGAGTATCTAAGTTACCTCACAATAGGTTTTCTATCAGGGGATTTCAAGACCCTAACATTCCAACTTAAAATTTGCATAAAAAGATAGATTGGGGGTGTCACTTAGGATAACTTTGGGGCTTTCCCCCACTATTATATAATATTTTGAAGTAGTCTGGAACCTTATTTTCTTTTTATTTCCTCTTGATATCTAAATTAGTGATATCAAGGGGGATATATTTATATTTCTTACTATCAATCACAAGGGCCTATCCATGAGGGATAGAGGCAATGTCAGTCTTGAGTCTCTTGCCACCTCTTTTAGGCTTCCAATTTTTAGACACATTAGGTTTTATGATGGAAAAAGGATCAACAACCTTAGTACCAAGACTGGAGGCTAAATTAATTAGTTGCTTCGTCATTGGTGAAACCAACATGGGGGAGTATTCATCAACTTATTCTATGTAGATGGTTAACAGTATGCTACCATAATAACCATATACTTATCTGATGGATAATCCTTGAACTGTGAGTAAGAATATTTTAATGGAGTTTTTTGCTCAAGGAAAGCATTTTCTAAAACATTAGGCAAACAATTATGCAAATTAGACATATAGGTCACCATGCCAATAAAAGGTGTAGGGGAGTTAAAGAGTTGGGAAGATAACTTAGGCATATCCTTGCCTCTCTCTTTAACAATTACTAGAGTGTTCAGCCCTAAAGGCTCCTTAGGGGAGGCATAGTCTTTAAGGGGTTCATTGTTAAATATGGGTTTTTTAAATAATTTTAAATAATTTTTTAGATGAGGACCCATCACACATTCATCTTTATCTATCTCCTAGCCTTTTGTTTATTATAATAATACTCCTTATTGGCCAATAATGGATAATTATTTTTGATATGTCCATCTTTTATATAGAAAAATAAGCATTTAAGCCTCTCAGCTCTTTGATAAAATAAATATGAGAGGTCTGGTCCCTTTAATTTTATAGTTAAGGGATTTATGGAAAAATCTAGAGGCTCTAAAGAGATCAAAACCCTAACATTAATATGAGCTAAAGACCTTATAGTGTCCTTAATTTGAAGGAATTCCCCAAGGGGCTTAAATCTTGAGGTAAAAAATTCCATAGCTGAATAGGAACATTTTTGATATCCACCCATCTAGGTACAGTTTTAAACACAAGGTCATTGTAATCCATATCAGGGTTTTATGGAACTGCTTTAAATAAATATTGACCAAAATTCCATAGGGGTTTACTAATGGCCCTTCTCTACATATTATATTTTTAAAATAAAATCATAAAAACCACTTTTTGAACCATTTTATAGAAACTAATGTAGATTCCCAATTTCTTAACCACATAGAATTGAGCTAATTATAAAAAAAAAATTCTAAAAGGGAGAGAATTTTTATTCAAATACACAAAACCATCCAACATTTTTAAACCATGTTTCTTCTTGCAAGAGGTCCTTTTCCATAGAAACATTCAAAAGTAGAGTAATGGTTTTTCCAAGACAAAAGTAGTTGTCGATTCAACGTTCATCACATTCGTTCTCCATGTTTATCTTCATCCTTTGAGTGCTTTACCACCTAGTATTATTGAAAAACCTCATTGAATAATTTATTTGGTGCTCTAGTCTCTCCTTTTCCCACCTCAACTAAAAGTGCTAAACTATCTTTAGTATTGAAATATTTAACAGACCTTGAATAATTAACCGGATCATTAAAAACACCATACTCTTCACTTATCAGATGCTCAAGTCTATCTTTTCTATCAATCTCCATATACATATGCAATTAATATCATATACACTCTTAATTCCAAAGGCTGTAGGTATAGAAAGATAGGTAGGGGACATGGGAAAGCATGAGGTAGATGGGGAAAATAAAGAAAACTAACACATACAAAAAACCAATAAACCAAACAATAAAAAATTAAACTTAATATAACAAATCAACCATGGGAATCATAGGAAAAGATATTGAAATAAAGGATGCAAGGGAAACCAAGGTGAGTAAACAAAAGAGAGCTTAGAACACCATCAATGAAGGATGACTCTTTGCCTCCCCATTGTGGGGATCCAAGCTTCTCCTCATTCACTTTATTGTGATATTCACAAAATTACTGGTCATTAGACTAGAGACTACTAGTTATATCAACATTCCCCAACTTCTCCTTATACCTCTTCCATTAGTAGACACCCAAAGTCTAATAACAAGAATATATTTTGATTTCATGGGAAATATAATCATTATTTCACTCATTTCCAAAATATTCAATAATAGATTGACACATTACATCCCACTCTTACTCCACCTAAAGATAAGGCTATACCTTTTCCTAAGTTTTTACCTAGGTATATCCCCAAATATAGGGAGGTATATTATCTTTGGCACTAGTGTGGTACCCATCATATTGATTTTTGTCATATTATCTAGTAGTAACTTCATGATTACCTTTTGACAATACTTGCACTAGTTATTCCTCCTTCCATAGGTCACCCACACAAGAAGTCTCACCCTTATTCACCCATGGCACCTTCCTCCCCACCTATGGTTCCTTCAACCCCACCCATGGATCCTTCTCCATTGGTGGTGCCTCTTTCTTATATCATAGATACCATTCCTCTTTTGATACCTATTCCTCTCCTTGATTATTCAATGCACGAGAGCCCTCATGAGCATGATCCTTTAGCTACACCTACATCTATTGTTGAAGAGGTTCAGAGAGAGGTCTTTGCATAGTTTTACATGAGGATTGATGAAAATTTGGATGCCATTAGGATCCAAATTCATAGAGATGTTTTAGATGTCACAGATAACATTTATGGACAAATGTATCAGTTTTTGTGAACACAAAATGGTCTTCTTACACTTTATTATTTATTTTTATTTTGGATTGGACTTGTGATCCACATTTATATATCTTATATCATTTTACTATGTGTCAAATTTGGTTTCACCTATCTATTTCACATGGATATTTATCTTATGATTTATGTAGTTTATATGGTTTGATTTTCTTTGTCTTATGGATTCTTTTCATTCTTTTCATGATTGCACACTTATGTTTATGAATTCATTCCTTTCATAGTTTTTTTTCATTTTTTAATAATTTTTTATTATCTTATTTCAAAAAACTTAGATAATTATTATTATGAGTCAGTTATACAAACCTTGATCCCCTTAGTAGTTCTTTCTTTACCATATGATCAGTTAGCAAACAAGACATCTCATTATACTCCTATTTTATTGATCTAATTTTGTATCTCCCTTTACTCCTTTATATTCCTTTCACATAATAAGCATACATTAGTTGAAAATTGAGATTACATATTTGTTCATAGGTAAGCCTAAGTGTTTAGTCAGTCATATATTTGGATACTTAGCTTCCTTTAGCCAAAATATAAAGCTCATTCAGGTGTATCAATTTTATCACTCATGTTGGTTATTCTAAATTTGTATGGAGGAGGAATCATAAAATCCATAAAAGTTAAAATTAAAATAATTTATATAAAAGATAACGATACAAAAGGCAACATATAATTTCAAAAGTCAAATCACATTAAAATATGTGATTCATTACACATCTCTTTTTTCTAATTGAATCTCAAACTCCACATTTGGCTTCATGATAGATTCAAGGTCTACTGGGGTGTGGTAGACCAATAGATTGGGAAAAGAGAATAAAAAATATTCTAGTGCACCTAATTTCTCACACAAGTAACCAATATTCATAGTATATTGATGGATCTATAAGAGGTCCTGAGGAATGGGTAACATGTTATGGGAAGGTAGGTCCTTTTTTACTTTTCTTATTCGTATAAACAACATGAGTTGATATTAGTATCTCACCTATTTTCCTATATAGCTTTGTGCTTATTATCAGTAGGTAACCTTTGTATTTTTATGGTCATTGAACTCTTAGTGTCTCTCTTTTAAACTTAGAATGCCTCATGTTTCCTAAGGCCTTCTCATAGACACCTATGTCATGCTTTTTCCATCCCCTCTTTCATTCCAACATTCCTAATATTTCCCATTGAGAAATATTATTACATTAATTTTTTTGAGTTATAATGTAAGATCATGGATAGGACCAGGCTCTCCTCACAAATTACCATATTAAAAGCATTTTATTATTACCATTCACCTCATTGTTTTTCCCCTTGTGAGTTAAAGTGTAAGACCATGGATAGGACCAAGCCCTCCTCACAAATTACCACATTATAAACATAGTTTAAATCATTCCCATAGTTATTTCCACATCATTGGTGTTCCCTTTGTGAGTTGCAATGTAAGACCATGGATAGGACTAGACCCTCCTCACGAAAATTACAATATCTAGTTTCTAATTCATAATGAAATTGCATGCATCAAATTTGAAATAAGTAGTGTTTGATTATGAGTTACACAACATTGACATATTTTCCATCTTGATTTAGTATGTTTTATGCTTACTTCATAATGCTTCAAATTTTATCTTCTTATTTTATAATTGTATGTATGCTTACAACCATTTTATTAAAATTTTCATACTTCCCAACTTGAATAAGTGTGATTAATTTTATTTTATTTTTTACATTTTTTTCATACTTCCCAGCGTGAATTAGTGTGATTGATTTAATTTTCTTTTTTTTACATTTTTGTCTTTCTTTTTATACTTCCTAGCTTGATTTACATATTGTTTTAAAAGTTAGTTTTAAATAGTCTCAACATGATGAATCTATAAGCTTATTCAAACCAACGTCATCATGTAAATCTTCATAATTTAATTTTATCCTTTTATGGAAGGGACACTTATAAAGATCATAGTATTTTTAAAAAATTGAAGTTGAAGTTATCTAAATTAGTTACAACATTAGATTTCCTCAAGAGGTGCAAAGATTCAAAAATCATTCCCACTTTTGTCATAATTTCTCACCCTATGAAACTTTTAGGGGAAAATTTTATGAGCAAACTGAGGGATTAGTAATGGTATCACCTTTATCACCCACAATTACTAATTTATTCATGGAACATTTTGGAACCCAAACACTAAATGTAAATTATATATGGTTTTGTATTTGACTTTTTATTGTAATTATACATACTTGGATATGAAGCTGACTACCTCTCATTTATGCTCACCTTATCATTTATATTTATGGGAGTTTCTTTATTGTTTGGTCTCAAAGCATTCAACATTCATTATCTTTATTATCTGATCTCTCACCTTGAAGATGGAAACACATATTGTGTATGAAACATCAGTTTTAAATAGTTTTAACATTTTGAATTTAGAAGCTTCTTCAAACTAGCATCATCACAGAAATATGGATAATTTAATCTTATCCCTTTATGGAAGTGACACTTATAAAGGGCTCAATATTTTTAAGAAATTGAAATTGAAGTTAATTAGTTACAACATTAGCTTTCCTCAAGAGGTACAGAGATTCAAAAATCATTCCCACTTTTTTTGTGATTTCTCACCTTCTAAAACTTTTAGGGGATAATTTAATAAGCAAATTGAGGGAGTAGAAATGGGATCACCTTTATCACCCATAATTGCTAATGTATTCATGGAACATTTTGAAACCCAAACACTAAATGTAAATTATGTATGGTTTTTTCTTTGACTTTTTGTGGTAGTTATTCATATTTGGATATGAAGTTGATTATCTCCGATTTATTCTCATCTTATCATTTATATTTATGGGAGTTTTGTTTTTGTTTGGTCTCAAAGCATTAAACATTCATTATCTTCATTATCTAATCTCTAACCTTGAATATGGACACACTTATTGTGTCTAAAATGTTGGTTTTAAATAGTCATAACATGATGAATCTAGAACCTTATTCAAACTAGAATCATCATGGAAAGATGCATAATTTAATATTATCCCTTTATGGAAGGGACACTTATAAAGATCTCAGTATTTTTTATAAATTGAAGTTGAAGTTATCTAAACTAGTTACAACATTAGCTTTCCTCAAGAGGTGCGGAGATTCAAAAATCATTCCCACTTTTTCCATAATTTCTCAACCTCTTAAAATTTTAAGGGAGAATTTTATGACCAAATTGAGGGAGTAGAGATGGGATCACCTTTATCACCCATAATTTTTAATTTATTCATAGAAAAATTTGAAACCCAAACACTAAATGTAAATTGTGTATGGTTTTCTCTTTGACTTTGTGTGGTAATTATTTATACTTGGATATGAATTTGACTACCCCTCATTTATGCTCACCTTTTTATATTTATGAGAGTTTCATTTTTATTTGGTCTCAAATCATTAAACATTAATTATTTGATCTCTTGCCTTGAAGATGGACACACATATTGTGGTTGAAATGTCAGTTTTAAATAGTCTCAACATGATGAATCAAAAGCTTATTCAAACCAACATCATCATTGAAATATACATAATTTAATCTTATCCATTTATGGAAGGGACACTTATAAAGAGACCAATATTTTTCAAAAACTAAAGTTGAAGTTATCTAAATTAGTTATAGTATTAGCTTTCATCAAGAGATGGAGAGATTCAAAAATCATTCCTATTTTTTTCATAATTTATCACCCTCTAAAACTTTTAGGGGAAAATTTTATGAGAAAACTGAGGGAGCATAAAAAGGATCACCTCTATCACCCATAATTTCTAATCTATTCATGGAACATTTTGAAACCCAAACACTAAATGTAAATTATGTATGGTTTTATCTTTGACTTTTTGTGGTAATTATTCATACTTGGATATAAATCCAAATAATTCCAATTTATAATCACCTTATCATTTATATTTATGGGAGTTTCATTATTTTTTGGTCTCAAAGCATTCAACATTCATTATCTTCATTATCTAATCTCTCACCTTGAAGATTGACACACATATTATGTCTGAAACATTAGTTTTAAATAGTCTCAACATGATGAATCCAAAATCTTCTTCAAACTACCATCATCATGGAAATATACATAATTTAATCTTATCCATTTATGGAAGGGACACTTATAAATAACTAAGTATTTTTTATAAAATTGAAGTTGAAGTTATCTAAATTAGTTATAGCATTAGCTTTCCTCAAGAGATGTAGAGATTCAAAAATCATTCCCATTTTTACCATTATTTATCACCCTCTAAAACTTTTAGGGGAGAATTTTATGATCAAACTAAGGGAGTAGCAATGGGATCACTTCTATCACCCATAATTGTTAATTTATTTATGGAACATTTTGAAACCCAAACACTAAATGTAAATTGTGTATGGATTTCTCTTTGACTTTTTGTGGTGATTATTCATACTTGGATATGAATCTAAATATCTCCCATTTATGCTCACCTTATCATTTATATTTATGGTAAATTAAGTGTTATTTGGTCTCAAAGCATTCAACATTCATTATCTGATCTCTCACCCTAAAGATGGACATAGGTATTATGTCTGAAACGTTAGTTTTAAATAGTCTCAACATGATAAATCTAGAAGATTATTCAAACAAACATCATCATGTAAATATTCATAGTTTAATATTATCCCTTTATGGAAGGGACACTTATAAAGAGCTTAGTCTTTTTTAGAAATTGAAGTTGAAGTTATCTAAATTAGTTATATCATTAGCTTTCCTCAAAAAGTGTAGAGATTAAACAATCATTTCCAATTTTACCATAATTTATCACCCTCTAAAACTTAAATTGAGGGAGTAACAATGGGATCACCTCTGTCACCCATAATTGTTAATTTATTCATGGAACATTTTGAAACCCAAACACTAAATGTAAATTGTGTATGGTTTTCTCTTTGAATTTTTGTGGTAATTATTCATACTTAAATATGAATCCAAATACCTCCCATTTATGCTCACCTTATCATTTATATTTATGGGAGTTTCATTGTTGTTTGGTCTCAAAGCATTAAACATTCATTACATTCATTATCTAATATCTCACCCTCAAAATGGACACACATATTGTGTCTAAAATGTTGGTTTTAAATAGTCTCAATATGATGAATCTAGAAGCTTACTCAAACTAGAATCATCATGTAAATATACATAATTTAATTGATTTAGCATGATTGATTGACTTAATTTTTTTATTTTCATACAATTGGTTTTTCATGTGATTTCTATTTTATTAAAAAAAATCATACTTCCCAACATGATATAATGTGATTTTTATTTGTTTTAATTTGGTGCAACTCTTTACATGATTCAAAAACATTTAATCCCAATTTTAACATTTTTAGTTTATTATATTTATTTATCTTTTATTTTTACACATTTTCCATTGTGATATAGTGTGTACTACATTTATTCTGAGTACTTATACTTTTCCAAATCATTTTTGCCATTTTATTTTTAACTATGCATGTTTATCACATAATGGTATAAAATAAAATGCACATCACATATTTCCTATAGCATATACAATAAAAGATAAATACATGTGGTAAAAAGGAAATATATCCATGCATCCACATCCAAATCTAAGTACAACTCATGAGATCAATACAACTATCAAAATAAATATACATCATCATGTGTTTTATACAATACAAAATACAAAATATAATAGCTAAATCCATAAGGTAATGCTCCATCATGTCTATCTTGTGGCCTAGACACACTACCCATAGATGTATGCAAATGACCCCTTAGAATAGTTCAATATAAAGAGGTAGTTCAAGATCTCAATCTAACAACCTATCCATGTAGATTGGCCACTTGGGCCTATACCTTTCCTAGATAGATGGTGATCACCATGTGTATGGATCTCTCTTGTGTTAGGACTTGTCAGGACTACACCTCTCTATCACCCACCCCTACCAGTGGTTGTAACCCATCATTGAATTCTTGTAGCTACCTCACAGCCTCTCCCACCAATATAAACTATCCAATATAGGTTGGGGTAGATGAAACCTCAAGATAATCTAGAGTGGTAGGGTCGTATGGTGTTATCATCCCATCTAAAATGTCATGGTGCACATATATAACCAAGACTCCCCATCTGACATCCTTTGTTGTAGGATCTATAAAACCAAAACTAGATAGCCATATCTATAAAAACAAAACCAAATAGCCATAAGATCATATATATATATATATATATATATATATATATATATATATATATATATATATATATATATAATTTATCTATCATAATCACAATGCAACTAGTGTTCTATATCAAAAATTTGAATCAAATTTTAAAACATTTCTCACCAATGCCAGTGTCACTAGTCATGATCTCCCCATCTACTTGCCTATCGAGCACCTCATTCATTGAATACCTTCATGCCAATGAAAATCCTTGAGTCACCACCTAAGCCCACCACAATCCTCTCCTTAGTGGTATATTTATGGACCAACTATGTCCCAAAGTTGTTGTTGGATCCCTCTAAATAATAACTAGCACCTATGTCTCCTTGCATTGATGGTGCCTATATCTCCAATAAGAGCATGGTGGTCATTATTTCCTATATGTTGGTGCCTAATATGCTCCTACATATACATACATCACATCTCCTCATCCTAGCCTTACTTTCTTATGTTATCATGCTTGACCAACCCATGGTCTAACACGTTGATGTCTGATCACTAGTATACCCACAAGCACCCCTCTACCTCATCTCCCTCTTAGCTCTCTAGTATTTCATTCCCAATAGTAGACACTACTATAGGAGCATCCAAATGGGGTAGTCCTAGTTGTCTAGGTATGCAAGACACTAGATGAGGCTTTACCTATGAAGTGTAATGGCCTATGACCTAAACATGTGTTAACCCTATTACAATGATCAACCAATTAGGCCACATGAATGCTATGTGAGTTTAGGGATGCCACACTATCTATTCTCATATTATAGTTTTCAAGGAAAGAACATGGGTAATGATCCACACTATATGGTCTTGTCTCTATCACAATACCCAAGGCAACCAATCATCAATTACATGGGGTAACTTAGCTAACCAATAAATAGGGAACCTCTCATATATCCATGCACTAAGAAAAATAACTAGTCCAATCATCTTATTCCCTCTTGACAACATACCATATATATCATGCATGAGCTAGACCCAGATGATATACCCAAAATTATAGAGTATTCCCTAATCTAATATGGACTAGCACAAGTCTATTGCATATAGTGGTACCTTGTCATCTGAATTGTGACATAACATTCATGTTGTCACAAGTATTATCATTTCCTTCTAAATGTTTGAAATGGCCAAAATATATACATTAAATAATATCACCCTCAACCCAGGGTGGATCTTATCTAATCGTGTAGCCCACTGAGCCAAGGCTCATCTCTCATCTTTAGACTTTGGTGTATTAGTGATCATCGGTGTCCCACCTATCATAAACTCAAGCAATCCATGGACATCCTTCAAATGAATACCTAACTCAATGGTGTCCCCCTCCACTTCCCATCCAAAATTTTTGGTCAACCATTCCCATTCTCCTAGGAATATGATAATAAGATCAACACACAAAGGGATCTATCTCATCCATGTCAACTAAATGCTCCAACAGATCTAGTAGCCATGATGCATCTACTAGGTTTTAATATCTTTGAAATCTCTATAAAATATCAAACAATAGAGGATGTATCAGATCTCAATGTCAAAATAATTAAAATACATATTCAAAAATTCATAAATTAACTACTTCATCACTTAGTCTAATTTAGTTTCTTATATTTTCTTATTTTTATACATAATCAACCCATTTGATATGAAATAATCCCTATCATAGTATTTTTATACACCATCGACCCTCTAGTACACATTCATCCTTTTTCTTTCAAATTGTATTAGTGCATTTAATATTATATCAACCTTGTCATAGTCTTGTTATACTACATTGGCCCATTGGTATGCAGTTGACCCTTTTCTTTTAGACTATATCAACATATTTGATACTAAATAAGCCTCTTCCTAGCTCTAGCATATTACATCATCCTTTTGATACATAGTTGACCTCCTTTATCAAACTATATCAACCACATAGTACAAATTGCATCACCCAAAGAGTAATATGTTGGACATCTACCTATTTCATACTATGTTAGCCTAGTATGTAGTTTACCACCTTTAGCAATACCATATCAACCCAATGCTACATAGTCCACCCCTATTTTATTCTTTTCATATGAATTGAGTCAACCAGGTTGACTCTATTATTTGTCTATGATGACTTTTTGACCAATTACCATAGATGCCTTAGGCATTTGTTGGTCTAATATTTTCCTACCCAATACCCCATTCTACCCCTAGTCTACCTAAAAATTTCCTAGGGTCTATAATGGTGTCTTTATTTTACCTACCAATCAATTTTATAAATTTAGCTCAATTTCAAATAAAATTACTCAAAAATTTTGAAAGTAATGTTTTCTTTCCTGTGCTACAGTCGTTGTGGCTACTATACATCCTCCTCATAGAAACTATCATCTCCTAACCATGGTCACTCTCTAGACTCAAATTAGGTCTCTCATATCTTTGTTTTATCTAAATAGTAAAATAACAAATGAATTATTTTTCACCCTAATTATATTTACTATTCAAAATTATTTACATGTCAAATATTTACCACTAGATTCTAATTTTTTCCCAAATCTTTATTTCTACTATCTCTTTTTTTGAATCAAACTATGTTATGGAATATTCATATCATAGAGAATATTTTCACATATTACATATATATTTTACAAAAAAATTGGCGTTTCTCTCTTTTTTGCTAATTTTTGTAGGTTCACCTACATTGGACACCTTCTCATTTCTTTCACTTTATTTCTTATCTACAACACTAAGGTAAGTAAAGTTATATGTTTTTAAATTATATATTTTATTTATATTATTTTTTTCTTACTGTAATTTATTTAGCTTCAATGTTATGTGTTGTGTTCTTTTTTTGAAGAACCATCCCATGTTTTGCTTGAGTGACACGTGATGAGTTTTGAGTGAAGCATATGTATACACATAATATTTTAAAAATTTATCAGTTATTGATGCTTTCTCTCTTACAAGAACCAATTAAACCTCAATATATCTAAGTGTATACCATAAAAGGTGCATTGATAAAGGGGTGAGCAAACCATTGGTGCTTTGTAGGATTGTTATCCCATATAAAACCACTTGTTATCTACATAACCTTCTCCTATGTACTTCCCTAAGCCTTACCTCCTCTCTTTCACACTCCAAATAATTCACCACCTTACTTATCCCCTTCCTAAACCTAAAACATTTTTTGATAATTTACATTACACTGTCAACTTGGGAAGACCATGTATTCAAATTTTTAAAATCACGTTATAAGTCTAGGTCAGATCTAGCCGACCTAGACCAAGAATTAACTTTTTTTAATCAATTAATGATACAAAGTCAATTGGGATGACCTTTTTAGCTAAAATTTTAGAAAGGTTTAGGGTTATATTCAACTATATATACACATTCATTTATGTCATTTAAAGAGAAGAGAAGAAGAAGAATATATTTTGTGTGTCTACTTATCCACCATTCAACTTGAGGAGCATAGTTTAGGGTTTAAATTCTTCCTTTGGAGACGTGGAACTTATCTTGTGTAAAATTCTTTTGGATGCATAGAGAAGTGTAATAACCTAGATCTAACTTATCCTTGTTAACCTTACATACCACAACAACCTTTTTTGAATCACCTTGGCAAAGGGAGAGATTGAGGATCGATAGGTTTGTATTCAAAGGTAAGTATTCCTAAATTTATTTATCCTTTGTAAGACTAGATATATTTACATGTGTACTTCTCTCCCATAAATTAGGATTTCCTATACATTGACATGAGTATAGATCTTATATTCATGTTTAGTTTTTATGTTTATTACCCACACTTTGTGCCACAACCTTTGGTGAGCAATAGGTTATATTTTGTTTTTATTTTGCATATAATTTGTGAATATGAAAACATAGGACCTATCTAGGGTTATTGCATAGTGTTGATTGATTAGAAGCTTTTGAACCCTCTCTAGTGATGTTATTCTGGTAAGATATCCCTTGGTTAGGTATAGAAAATCCATCTTGGTCATAACACCAAATATATAATATATCAACAATCAAAAGTGCAAGTATGTTTTCTCTTCTTTGAACTAGGATTGATTACTAAGTCAATTGTATTTTCCTTTATACACAAGATTCTCCTATAAGTATAGGTTTAAACCAAAACTTCCCTTATTTCACTCTAATTTCTTTGATCATCATCAAAAACATGATGATACTTAAGTATAATTATTTTTATCACATGTACACATCATTCCACACCATCACCACTTCTTTATAAATACACTTGGCACAATTAAATTTTACCCCATATTATGCAACTTGATATGCCAAATAAACCACTTCTTTGCCAATAATTGACCACTATCCCTAAATGACCATCTTAGAAATGATTAGCCACATAACTAACTTCATTCATGGGTTAGGAAACTTATGTAATTTTACCATTTATTTGGTCATTAGTATTCCCATGGCATTCATCATAGTTTGTATCTCAATTATCATTTTTAACACTATATACACAACACCCTCATTTTAAGAGTGGTTATCATATTAATATACATATGTGATATTATTAACTAGTACCTTAACATATTCATCCTTCCTTCATGGGTCTACAATAAATAATAATAATAATAATAATAATAGCAAATCAATTTTATTTATGAAGAATATTAATTCAAATAATTCAATCATTCCTATCAATTCTAACCTATCTCTTGATTTTTGTTGATTCCTTAGTTTTTCCCATCTTATCTTATAACTCACCTTTTGTAAATAACTAATATCAAATATTTTGGTGGTTTAAGTTACCATTGGTGGAGGATCTTGAAAAAATTCTCAAGGTATAACCTTCATGAATTTCCTCTAGGAATTCCATTAATGGTACCATGAATTGAGTCTTATTATTCATCTTTCTCTTCATTTTTGGTATTAGTATTTCCAATTATTGCATCCTTTATTGAAATTTTCATTTTTCATATAGGTTATGGTGTATTATATTGTTTTCACCCCTCACATATAATAATGTAATTTTTTTCTTTATTGGCATTGCACATCCTCATGCCTCCTTTCTTGGGTCCATAAAAAATTCCTTATTCTTGAATAAAATCACTTGACCTATAAACCATTTTTTTCAACAATATTCTAGCCTCAATATTTTCCTTCACAACTATCACTACCCATGTAACCTTCAACCCATGATATCTCCCTTGACACCACATGATTTCTTTCACACTTTAACCTTGCGAATTCTTATCACTTAGTTATTTCTTCTTATAATTTGACTCGTCTTCTCTTCAAATAAAAAATTATTGATTTAAAATACACCATTATCATTTTATATCTCACATGCATTAATTTTTTCACTTAAACCCTCATTTACTTGAGTGTGTTCTCATTAATTATTTTGATGTCATCCACCTTTCCTTATTTATCCTCCTTACTATTTTTCCACCATGCACACCATCCTTTTTAACTTATGCCTCATATTATGTACATCATAGTTTTTGGATCTAACATGTTTGTGTGCATCATACCTTGTGTTTCATATATCATTTAGAACTATTATATTAACTTGATCCATCATATTTTATGTGCCACATTTTCACACTTTTCAGCCTTTTTGAGACTTTATAATTATATACACATTTTCATTACCATTTTTTATCAAACCAAATTTTTCTTATTCATTCACCTTCTCCAAAATCATCATGTGAAACATTATCTTTCCATTAAAACCACCTTACATTGCATCATATCATATCATCTTTCCAACTTTATAATAATCCACTAGATAAACTTCATATTTAAACTCCATCATTAATATGTATGCTTTGTTCACCATTATATAAAATCAGATTTTATCCCCCTTATTACACATATTTCCATCTATCCCTCCAAGTTATATATAAACATATAGCATTACAATCTTGAAATATTCCTCACTCAACTTTGATAAAAATATTTATAGGATAATATGTGCTTATTAACATAAATCAAAGAGATTGTTAATAAAATATAATTAAAAATAATGATATATTTTTATGTTATAATTTTTTATTGGCATGAGATTTTACTTATTTATGGATCTTACCCAACATCACTTAAAGAATATTTTAAGCCTATTCCCAATATTATACCTCTATAATATCTCATTTGGGTGAAATATTTGTGTCGTTCCTATTGATATATTTTTCTCCTTAAGCTAAAAATGATCAATTCTTGCTCAAACACTTGATAGTGTCCTTCATCATCTTCATAAGTCCTTGTTATCTCATGACAATCTAGGAGATGGTCATTTATCATTAGGATCATAGGTAGGAGGTTCATGTAGTGAGATTATGTCATGAGGTGTTGTGGAAATCAACCTTTCACACTATGTGAATTGAGTCAATATTTCATTTTGTGTTGATTATGCCTAGGGTTCTATAACAAGTCTTGATGTGGTGTTTATGATCTAAAATCATGCATGATAAGATGATCTATGATGTTGCATTCCATAGCCAGTCATGTGTCCATTTTGAGCATGCCAAGATCCTATTTAATGTACCCAAATTTAAGGAGAATGGGGATAATATGAAGGAGGGTAACCTTGTTTTAATCTTTAGAATGTTTTAAAATTCTTTAGCAAATGTTAATGTAATTTTCAATTGATATTTCATTTGAGATCATGCATATTGCCTTCAAAAGGTATTCACACCATGAGAATAGTGTTAGTATGGCCTATAACACACCATTAAGTCATTAGAAAGGGTAAAATGTCTTTGAAAGGGTCTCATTTCCATTATACTATCATTTTTTAGTGATTTCATTTGTAAAAATATGTCTTTTATAAGTCAAATGCCTTTCATTTACCAAAAAGGGACCTACACACTTGAAAAATGACCTTTTAGCTTCCCTCCATCTATACCCTTTGATTTGAGCCTATTTCCAATAGTATGATACTTGAAAAATGACCTTTTATCTTCCCTCCATTAATTTTATACCTCATAATTATTTACCTTATTTGTTTCTTACTATACTTTATTCAACTTCAACATTATGTGTTGTGTTCTTTTCTCAAAGCACCATCCCATGTTGTACCTGAGTGACATGTGATGAGTTTTGAGTGGAACATATTTATACACATAATATTTTCAAAATTTATCAATTATTGATGATTTCTCTCTTATAAGAACCCATCTAACCTCAATCTCTCTAAGTGTATACCTTAAAAGGTGCATCAAAAAATGGGTGGGAAAACTATTGGTGCTTTGTAAGATTGTTATACCATATAAAACCACTTGTTATCTACACAACCTTCTCTTATGTACCTCCCTAAGCCTTACCTCCTCTCTTGCACACTACTCCAAACAATTCACCACCTTACGTATCCCCTTCCTAAACCTAAAACCTTTTTTGACAATTTACATTGCGTTGTCGGTCTAGGACAACCCTGTATTCAAATTTTTAAAAGCACATTATGGGTCTAGGTCAAATTGGCCAACCTAGACCAAGATTTAATTTGTTTTTTATCAATTAAAGATACAAAGTTGATTGGGCTGATCTTGTTAGCTAAAATTTTATAAAGGTTTAGGGTTAGATTCAACTATATATACACATTCATTTATGTCATTTAAAGAGAAGAGAAGAAGAAGAATATATTTTGTGCATCTACTTATCCACCATTCAACTTGAGGAACATAGTTTAGGGTTTAATTTTTTCCTTTAGAGATATGGACCTTGCCTTATGGAGAAGTGTTTTGGATGCATAGAGAATTTGCATAACCTAGATTTAACTTATCCTTATTAACCTTACATACCATAAAAAACTCTTGTGAAGAACCTTGGTCTAGGGAGAGATTGAGGCTCGATGGGTTTGTATTCAAAGGTAAGTATTCCTAACTTTGTTCTTCCTTTATAAGAGTAGATATATTTACATGTGTAATTCTCTCCTATATATTAAGATTTTTTATAGATTAAAATGAGTATATATCTTCTATGCATGGTTAATTTTAATGTTTATTACCCACACTTTGTGCCACAACCTTTGGTGAGCAATAGGTTATATTTTTTATTTTGCATATACTTTATGAATATGAAAACATAGGACCTATCTAGGGTTATTGCATAGTGTTGATTTATTAGAGGCTTTGGAACCCTCTCTAGTGATGTTATTATGGTAAGATATTCCTTGGTTAGGTATAGTGAATCCATCTTGGTCATGAAACTAAAATATAATATATCAACAATCAAAAGTGCAAGTATGATTTATCTTCTCTGAGCTAAGATTGATTAATAGGTCAATTATATTTTATTTTTTATATAATATCCTCTTCTAATTATAGGTTTAAACCCAAAATTCCCTTATTTCACTCCAATTTCTTTGATCATCATCAAAAACATGATGATACTTCAGTACAATTATTTTTATCACATGTACACATCATTCCACACCATCACCACTTCTTTATAAATATACTTGGCATAATTAAATTTCACCCCATATTATGCAACTTGATATGCCAAATAAACCACTTATTTGGTAATAATTGACCACTATCCATAAATTACCATCTTAGAATTGATTAGCCAAATAACTACCTTAATTCATGGGTTAGGAAACTTATGTAATTTTACCATTGATTTGGTCATTGTTATTCCCATGGCCTTCATCATAGTTTTTATCTCAATTATATTTTTTAAATATCTATACACAACACCCTCATTTTTAGGAGTGGTTATCATGTTAATATACAAATGTTATATTATTATCTAGTACCTTGCCATATTCATCCTTCTTTCATATGTCTATAATAAAAAATAATAATACCAAATCATTTGGATTTATGAATAATATTAATTCAAATAATTCAATCACTCCTATCAATTCTAACCTTTCTCTTGATTTTTGTTGATTCCTTAGTTTTCCCCATATTATCTTGTAACTCACCTTTTATAAATAGTTAATATCAAATATTTTGGTGGTTTAAGTTACCATTGGAGGAGAATCTTGAAAAAATTCTCAAGGTCTTACCTTCATGCACTTGCTTTGGGAATTCCATTAATGGTACCATGAATTGAGGCTTGTTCTTCATCTTTCTCTTCATTGTTGGTAGCAATCTTTCCAATCATTGCATCTTTTGTTGTAATTTTCCTTTGTCATATAAGTTATGGTGTATCAGATTGTTTTCACCCCTCACATATAATACAAGAATTTTTTTTCTATTTTGGCATTAGACATCCTCATGTTTCATTTCTTGGGTCCTTATAAAATTCCTTACTCTTGAATACAACACTTGACCTAAAAGCCATTTTTTTCAACAATATTCTAGCCTCAATCCTATCCTTCACAACTATCACTAGCCATGTAGCCTTCAACCCATGATATCTCCATTGAAACAACATGATTAATTTCACACTTTCACCTTGAGAATTATTCTCACTTAGCTATTTTTCCTATAATTTGGATCGTCGTCTCTTCAAAAAAAAATGATTAATTTACAATACACCATTATTATTTTATACCTCACATGCATTAATTTTTTCACTTAAACCCTCATTTTCTTGAGTGTGTTCTCATTAATTATTTTGATGTCATCCACCTTTTCTTATTTATCCTCACTATTTTTTCACCATGCACACCATCCTTTTTAACTTATGCCTCATATCGTGGACATCACAGTTTTTTGATCTAACATGTTTTTGTGCATCATACCTTGTGTTTCATATAGCATTTAAAACTATTATATTAACTTGATCCATCATATTTTATGTGCCACATTTTCACACTTTTTATAATTGTCAAGCCTTTATAATTATATACACATTTTCATTACCATTTTTTATTAAACCAAAATTTTCTTATTCATTCACCTTCTCCAAATTCATCATGTGAAACATTCTCTTTCCATTAAAACCACCTTACATTGCATCATATCATATAATATTTACAACCTTATAACAATCCGCTAGATAAAATTCATATTTCAACTCCATCATTCTGATGTATTCTTTTTTCACCATTATATAAAATGGGATTTTATCTCCCTTATTACACATATTCCCAACTATCCCTCCAAGTTATATATAAACATCTAGCATTACAATCTTGAAATATTCCTCACTCAACTTTCATAACAATATTTATAGGATCATATGTGCTTATTAACATAAATCAAAGAGATCGTTAATAAAATATAACTAAAAACATGATATATTTTTATGTTACAATTTTTTATTGGCATGAGAGTTTACTTATGGATCTTACCCAACATCACTTAAATAATATTTTGAACCTATTTCCAATAGTATACCTCTAGAATATCTCTTCTGGGTGTCATACTTTTGTCATTCCTATTAATATATTTCTCTCCTTAAGATAAAAATAATCAATTCTTGCTCAAACACTTGATAGTGTCCTTTATCATATTCATAAGGCCTTATGATGCCATGACAATCTACGAGAGGGTCATTAAGATCATAGGTAGGAGGTTCATGTAGTGAGATTATGTCATGAGGTGTTATGGAAATCAACCTTTCACACTATGTGAACTGAGTCAATATTTCATTATGTGTTGATTATGCCTAGGGTTCTGTAACAAGTCTTGATGTGGTCCTTATAATCTACAATTATTCATGATAAGATGCTCTATGATGTTGCATTCCATAGCTAGTCATGTGTCCATTTGAGCATGCTAATAACCTATAGAATGTACCAAATTTTAAGGAGATTGGGGCTAATATGAAGGAGGGTAACCTTGTTTGAAGCCTTAGAATGTTTTAATATTCTTTAGCAAATGTTATTGTAATTTTCAATTGATATTTCATTTGAGATCATGCATATTACCTTCAAAAGGTATTAACACCATGAGAAGTGTTATTATGGCCTCTAACGCATCATTAAGTCATTAGCAAGGGTATAATGTCTTTGAAAGGGTCTCATTTCCATCATACTATCATTTTTTCATGATTTCATTGTAAAAAGAGGTCTTTTAGAAGTCAAATGTCTTTCATTTACCAAAAAGGGGCCTACACACTTGAAAAATGACCTTTTAGCTTCCCTCCATCTATACCCTTTGATTTTGAGCCTATTCCCAATAGTATAATAGTTCAAAAATGGCCATTCAACTTCCCTCCATTAATTTTATACCTCACAATTATTTATCTTATTTTTTATTACTATACTTTATTCAGCTTTAACATTATGTGTTATTGTGTTCTTTTCTCAAAGCACTATCCCATGTTGTACCTGAGTGACATGTGATGAGTTTTGAGTGGAACATATTTATACACATAATATTTTCAAAATTTATCAATTATTGATGCTTTCTCTCCTACAATAACCCATCAAACCTCAATATTTCTAAGTGTATACCTTAAAAGGTGCATCGATAAATGGGTGCGAAAACCATTGGTGCTTTGGAGGATTGTTATCCCATATAAAACCACTTGTTATCTACACAACCTTCTCTTATGTACCTCCCTAAGCCTTTCCTCCTCTCTTGCACACTCCTCCAAACAATTCACCACCTTACTTATCCCCTTCCTAAACCTAAAACCTTTTTTGACAATTTACATTACATTGTCGGTCTAGGACAACCCTGTATTCAAATTTTTAAAAGCACGTTATGGGTCTAGGTCAAATTTGGCCAACCTAGACCAAGATTTAATTTATTTTTTATAAATTAAAGATACAAAGTTGATTGGGTTGACCTTTTTAGCTAAAATTTTATAAAGGTTTAGGGTTAGATTCAACTATATATACACATTCATTTATGTCATTTAAAGAGAAGAGAAGAATAATAAATTTTGTGCATCTACTTATCCACCATTAAACTTGAGGAACATAGTTTAGGGTTTAATTTTTTCCTTTAGAGATATGGACCTTGTCTTATGGAGAAGTATTTTGGATGCATAGAGAAGGTATGTAACCTAGATCTAACTTATCTCTAGTTAACCTTAAAAACCACAACAACCTTTTGTGAATTACCTTGGTCCAGGGAGAGATTGAGGCTTGACAAGTTTGTATTCAAAGGTAAGTATTCCTAACTTTGTTCCTCCTTTGTAAGAATAGATATATTTACATGTGTACTTCTCTCTTATAAATTAGGATTTCCTACACATTGACATGAGTATAGATATTCTATGCATGGTTAATTTTAATGTTTATTACCTACACTTTGTGCCACAACCTTTGGTGAGCAATAGGTTATAGTTTGTTTTTCTTTTATATATACTTTTTGAATATGAAAACATAGGACCTATCTAGGGTTATTGCATAGTGTTGATTGATTAGAGGATTTGGAACCCTCTCTAGTGATGTTAATATTGTAAGATATCCCTTGGTTAGGTATAGAAAATCCATCTTGGTCATGACACCAAATATATAATATATCAATAATCGAAAGTGCAAGTATGTTTTATCTTCTCCGAGCTAGGATTGATTACTAGGTCAATTGTATTTTTGTTTGTTTACATTATCCTCCTCTAATTATAGGTTTAAACCCAAACTTCCCTTATTTCACTCCAATTTCTTTTATCATCATCAAAAACATGATGATACTTTAGTATAATTATTTTTATCACATGTACAAATTATTCCACACCATCACCACTTCTTTATAAATATACTTGGAATAATTAAACTTTACCCCATATTATGTAACTTGATATGCCAAATAAACCACTTATTTGTTAATAATTGACCACTATCTCTAAATGACCATATTAAAAATGATTAGCCACATAGCTACCTTCATTCATGGGTAAGGACACTTATCTAATTTTACCATTTATTTGGCCATTGGTATTCCTATGGCCATTGTCATAGTTTTTATCTCAATTATCTTTTTTAACACTCTATACATAACACCCTCATTTTTAAGAGTGGTTATCCCATCAATATACACATGTGATATTATTATCTAGTACCTTGACATATTCATCCTTCCTTCATGGTTCTACAATAAAAAATAATAATAACAAATCAATTAGATTTATGAAGAATATTAATTTAAATAATTCAATCATTCCTATCAATTCTAACCTTTCTCTTGATTTTGTTTATTCCTTAGTTTTTCCCATCTTATCTTATAACTCACCTTTTGTAAATAACTTATATCAAATATTTTGGTGGTTTAAATTACCATTGGTGGAGGATCTTGAATAAATTCTCAAGGTCTAACCTTCATGCATTTCCTCTAGGAATTCCATTAATGGTACCATGAATTGAGTCTTATTCTTCATCTTTCTCTTCATTGTTGGTAGCAGTCTTTCTAATAATTGCATCCTTTGTTGCAATTTTCCTTTGTCATATAAATTATGGTGTATTAGATTATTTTCACCCCTCACATATAATAATGTAAATTTTTTCTTTATTGGCATTTCACATCCTCATGCCTCCTTTATTGAGTCCTTACAAAATTCCTTACTCTTGAATAAAAACACTCGACCTAAAAACCATTTTTTTCAACAATATTCTAGCCTCAATATTCTCCTTCACAAATATCACTACCCCTGTAGCCTTGAACCCATGATATCTCCCTTGACACCACATGATTACTTTCACACTTTAACCTTGAGAATTCTTATCACTTATATATTTATTAATTTGGCTCGTCTTCTCTTCAAATAAAAAATGATTGATTTAGAATACACCATTATCATTTTATACCTCAAATGAATTAATTTTTTCACTTAAACCCTCACTTACTTGAGTGTCTTCTCATTAATTATTTTGATGTCATCCACCTTTTATTATTTATCCTCCTTACTATTTTTCCACCATGCATACCATCCTTTTTAATTTATGCCTCATATTATGTACATCACAGTTTGTGGATCTAACATGTTTATGTGCATCATACCTTGTGTTTAATATATCATTTAAAACTATTATATTAACATGATCCATCATATTTTATATGCCACATTTTCACATTTTTCATCCTTTTTGAGACTTTATAATTATATACACATTTTCATTACCATTTGTTATCAAACCAACTTTTGCTTATTCATTCACCTTCTTCAAATTCATCATGTGAAACATCCTCTTTCCATTAATACCACATTACATTGCATCATATAATATCATATTTCCATCCTTATAATAATCCACTAGATAAACTTCATATTTCAACTCCATCATTCTTATGTATGCTTTGTTCACCATTATATAAAATCGGATTTTATCTCCCTTATTACACATATTTCCAATTATCCCTCCAAGTTATATATAAACATCTAGCATTACAATCTTGAAATATTCCTCACTCAAATTTCATAATAATATTTATAGATGATATGTGCTTATTAACATAAATCAAAGAGATTGTTAATAAAATATAACTTAAAAAAATGATATGTTTTTATGTTTTTATTGGCATGAGAGTTTACTTATTTATGAATCTTACCCAACTTCACTTAAAGAATATGTTGAGCCTATTCCCAATAGTATACCTCTATAATATCTCTTTTGGGTGCCATACTTATGTCATTCCTATCATGTCTTTCTCTCCTTATGCTAAACATGATCAATTCTTGCTCGAACACTTGATAGTGTCCTTCATCATCTTCATGAGTCCTTGTGATGCCATGAAAATATAGGAGAGGGTAATTTGTATTTAATATCATGGGTAGGAGGTTCATGTAGTGAGATTATATCATGAGGTGTTGTGGCAATCAACCTTTTAGCTTATGTGAACTGAGTCAATATTTCATTTTGTGTTGATTATGCCTAGGGCTCTGTAACAAGTCTTGATGTGGTCCTTCTGATCTAAAATCATGAATGATAAGATGATCTATGATGTTGTAGTCCATATCCAATCATGTGTACATTTGATCATGCCAATGACCTGTAGAATGTACCAAAATTTAAGGAGATTGGGGCTAATATGGATGGAAACCTTGTTTGAAGCCTTAAATTTTTTTTTGATTCCTTAACAAATGTTAATGTAATTTTCAATTGATATTTAATTTGAGATCATGAATATTGACTTCAAAAGGCATTCATACCATGAGAATAATTTTATTATGGCCCCTAAGACACCATTAAGTCATTATCAAGGGTAAAATGTCTTTGAAAGGATCTAATTTCCATCATACTATCCTTTTTTGGTGATTTCATTTGTAAAAAGAGGTATTTTTAAAAGTCAAATGCATTTCATTCATCAAAAAGGGGCCCACACACTTGAAAAATGACCTTTCAGCTTCCCTTCATCTATACCCTCTAATTTTGAGCCTATTCCCAATAGTAGAATAGTTGAAAAATGACCATTTAGCTACACTCTATTAATTTTATACCTCACAATTATTTATCTTATTTTTTTATTATAATTTATTAAGCTTCAACATTATGTGTTGTTGTGTTCTTTTCTTGAAGCATCCCATGTTGTACCTATGTGACACGTGATGAGTTTTGAGTGAAGCATATGCATACACAATATTTTTAAAATTTATCAATTATTGATGCTTTATCTCTTTCAAGAACCCATTGGACCTCAATCTCTCTAAGTGTATTTCTTAAAAGGTGCATCAAGAAATGGGTAGGCAAACCATTGGTGTTTTTCAAGATTTTTATCTCATATAAAACTACTTGTTATCTACATAACCTTCTCATATGTACTTCCCTAAGCCTTACATCATCTCTTACACACTCCTCCAAATAATTCACCACCTTACTTATCCCCTTCCTAAACCTAAAACCTTTTTTGGCAATTTAAATTACACTATCAGCCTGGGATGACCCTGTATTCAAATTTTTAAAAGCATGTTATGGGTCTAGGTTAGCTCTAGCCAACCTAGACCAAGATTTAAGTTATTTTTAATCAATTAATGATACAAAGTATATTGGGCTGACCTTGTCAGCTAAAATTTTATAAAGGTTTAGGGTTAGATTCAACTATAGATACACATTCATTTATGTCATTTAGAGAGAAGAAAAGAAGAATAATATATTTTGTGCATCTACTTATCCACCATTCAACTTAAGGAGCATAGTTTAGGGTTTAAATTATTCCTTTGGAGATATGGACCTTGCCTTATAGATAATTTTTTTGGATGCATAAAGAATTGTGTAACCTGGATTTAACTTATCCTTGTTAACCTTACATACCACAACAACCTCTTGAGAAACATCTTGCCCAAGGGAGAGATTGAGTCTCGACGGGTTTGTATTCAAAGGTAAGTATTCCTAACTTTGTTTTTCTTTTATAAGAGTATATATATTTACATGTGTACTCTCCCATAAATTAGGATTTCCTACACATAGACATGAGTATAGATATTCTATGCATGGTTACTTTTAATGTTTATTATCCACACTTTGTGCCACAAGCTTTGGTGAGCAATAGGTTATATTTTATTTTTATTTTGCATATACTTTGTGAATATGAAAGCATAGGACCTATATAGGGTTATTGCATAATGTTGATTGATTAGAGGCTTTGGAACCTTCTCTAGTGATGTTATTGTGTTAAGATTTTCTTTGGTTATGTATAGAGAATCCATCTTGGTCATGACACTAAATATATAATATATCAAAAATCAAAAGTGCAAGTATGACTTATCTTCTGTGAGCTAGGATTGATTACTAGTTCAATTGTATTTTCTTTTGTATACAAGATCCTCCTCTAATTATAGGTTTAAACCCAAACTTCCCTTATTTCACTCCAATTTCTTTGATCATCATAAAAAACATGATGATACTTCAGTACAATTATTTTTATCACATGTACACATCATTCCACACCATCACTACTTAGAAATATACTTGGCATAATATAATTTTACCCCATATCATGCAACTTGATATGCTAAATAAACCACTTATTTGGTAATAATTGACCACTATCCATAAATGACCATCTTAGAACTGATTAGCCACATAGATACCTTCATTCATGGATTAGGAAACTTATCTAATTTTACCATTTATTTGGTCACTGGTATTCCCATGGCCTTCATCATAGTTTTTATCTCAATTATATTTTTTAACACTCTATACACAACACCTTCATTTTTACAAGTGGTTATCCTATTAATCTACACATGTGATATTATTATCTAGTACCTTGACATATTCATCCTTCCTTCATGGGTTTGTATAAATAATAATAATACCAAATCATTTGGATTGATGAAGAATATTAATTCAAATAATTCAATCACTCCTATCAATTCTAACCTTTCTCTTGATTTTTGTTGATTCCTCAGTTTTTCCCATCTTATCTTGTAACTCACATTTTGTAAATAATGAATATCAAATATTTTGGTGGTTTAAGTTATCATTGGTGGAGGATCTTGAACAATATCTCAAGGTCTCACCTTCATGTACTTCCTTTGGGAATTCATTTAATGGTACCATGAATTGAGGCTTTTTATTCATATTTCTCTTCATTGTTGGTAGCAGTCATTCCAATCATTGCATCCTTTGTTGCAATTTTATTTTGTCATACAAGTTGTGGTGTATTAGATTGTTTTCACCCCTCACATATAAAAATGTAATTTTTTTCCTTATGGGCATTGCACATCCTCATGCCTCCTTTTTTGGGTCCTTACAAAATTCCTTACTCTTGAATAAAAACACTTGACCTAAAAACCATTTTTTCAAGAATATTATAGTCTCAATTTTATCCTTCGTAACTATCACTACCCATGTAGCCTTCAACCCATGATATCTACATTGACACCACATGATTAATTTCACACTTTCACCTTGAGTGTTCTTCTCAATTATCTACTTCTTCCTATAATTTTTTGCATCTTCTCTTCAAATAAAAAATGATTGTTTTACAATACACCATTATCATTTTATACCTCACATGAATTAATTTTTTCACTTAAACCCCCATTTACTTGAGTGTTTTCTCATTAATTATTTTGATGTCATCCTCCTTTTCTTATTTATCCTCCTTACTATTTTTTCACCATGCACACCATCCTTTTTAACTTATGCCTCATATTGTGTACATAACAATTTTTGGATTTAACATGTTTTTGTACATCATACCTTGTGTTTCATATATCATTTAGAACTATTATATTAACTTGATCCATCAAATTTTATGTGCCAAATTTTCACACTTTTCATCCTTTTTGAGACTTTATAATTATATACACATTTTCATTACCATTTTCTATCAAACCAACTTTTTCTTATTCATTCACCTTCTCCAAATTCACTATGTGAAACATTTTCTTTCCATTAATACCACCTTACAATGCATCATATCATATCATATTTACAAACTTATAATAATCCACTAGATAAACTTCATATTTCAACTCCATCATTCTTATGTATGCTTTGTTCACCATTATATAAAATGGGATTTTATCTCCCTTATTACACATATTTCCAATTATCCCTCCAAGTTATATATAAACATCTAGCATTACAATCTTGAAATATTCCTCACTCAAATTTCATAATAATATTTATAGATGATATGTGCTTATCAACATAAATCAAAGAGATTGTTAATAAAATATAACTAAAAAAAATGATCTGTTTTTATGTTTTTATTGGCATGAGAGTTTACTTATTTATGAATCTTACCCAACTTCACTTAAAGAATATGTTGAGCCTATTCCCAATAGTATACCTCTATAATATCTCTTTTGGGTGCCATACTTGTGTCATTCCCATTGATATCTTTCTCCCCTTAATCTAAAAATGATCAATTCTTTCTAAAACACTTGATAGGAGGTTCATGTAGTGAGATTATGTCATGAGGTGTTATGGCAATCAACCTTTCACCTTATGTGAACTAAGTCAATATTTCATTTTGTGTTGATTATGCATAGGGTTCTGTAACAAGTCTTGATGTGGTCTTTATGATATAAAATCATGCATGATTAGATGATTTATGATGATACAGTCCATAACCAGTCATGTGTCCATTTGAGCATGCCAAGAACTTGTAGAATGCACCAGAATTTAAGGATATTGAGGCTAATATGAAGGAGGGTTACCTTGTTTGAAGCCTTAGAATGTTTTAAGATTCTTTAGCAAATGTTAAAGTAAGTTTCAGTTGATATTTCATTTGAGATTATGCATATTGCCTTCAAAAGGTATTCACACCATGAGAATATTGTTATTATGTCTCCTAAGACACCATTAAGTAATTATAAAGGGTAAAATGTATTTGAAAGGGTATCATTTCCATCATACTATCATTTTTGGTGATTTCATTTGTAAAAATAGGTCTTTTTAGTAGTCAAATGCCTTTCATTCACCAAAAAGGGGCCCACATGCTTAAAAAATGACCTTTTAGCTTCCCTCCACATATACCCTCTAATATAAAAGTATATTTTACTTCTCATTTCTCTCCTCTTATCCTCCAATGATATTCTAAGATCTCAAACCTAAAAAATTATAGAGAAGTGAAGTTTTGTAGGTGTTTCCAAGACTTGTTTAGATTTGTATGGATAGGTTAGAGTCACAAGAGTTCAAACATCTAATTTGGGATTCCTTATAGTCATCATGGAAAAGAATAAATGTCTCAAATGTGTAGAGAAAGGAAAAAATGGTATCGAGATCTTTATGGAACCCTTGACAAGCTCATAAGGGCTAGTTTGAGTTGGATGGTACATTTCGTACAAGGGGAATTAGAGCCCAAGATCTTGGCTAGAGGTAGAGTCCCTAGTGGGATTGAGATTAGTGGTAGTGGTTTATATATCAAATCCCTAAAATTTATGAACAATCATTAAGACCCTTATGTGGTCTTAAGCCCTTTATAAACCCCATAACCTTAGATACAATCATATTTATGAAAAGTTTGACATCATTATGATAACTTGAGCATGAAAAAAGGTATATAAAGGTCTTTGTTATCACTTGGATTTACACCCTTTGAGGAGATGTCTTAGCTCTCCTCATCCAAGTGGCATAATTGAAACACCTCTAGGCTTTGGGTAGCCTAATAATTAGGTGAATATATAGATAAGTATAGCTTCCTTGATGTACCACTTGTAGATCACTACTACACCTATGCTTTTAAGAGAAAAGGGAGAGAAAAACTAAAATTAAACTATCCTAAAGGAGGTGATACACCAAATTAGTTGATGACTACCAACCAATTGCATGTTACACATGAGAATGAAGGACTAACTACACATGCACTTCTCTAATTTGAATCTTCTCACATCAGTGTTTCATTATGAGGTTATGGTGAATGTTTAGGCTAGGAGTACTATATAAGAGGTCTAAAATGACACTATTTAATAGGTTAATTAACTCAACCTTGACACTTCCTATAACACTTCACATAACCTACTATAAGCTACAAATAGGTAAGATAATGAGACAACAATGCTAAGGAAACCATAGTCATCACTAAACAAGATCCATCAATCAAGTAAACACACTATGAATAGTCATAAAAGAGGTAAAATTTAGTAGTCTTTATGGATCTAATTGTATGAAAATGAGTAGGACTTACCCATACTCAGGGGGAGTATAGTTTACAAAGGCCAAAATGGCTAGTTCTTATAGAACTTGAGAGAGAGAAGAGAAGAGAGAAGTCCAAATGTCATGACGACACTTGTCATGCTAAGAGAAGGAGTTACTTGTGCATGATAAGGGAATGTAAAATTGATCATGCAAGGTCAAGAAGTATAAATGTCAATCCAAGTCATAAAACTCCTAAAAAGTGGCATGAAATTATTTTTTCTAGCTTAGAAAACTACCTTCATCATTCACCCCTATTACTCTGTCTCTATGTCTATATATATCTATGTTTGATACTCTTCGATAGTAGCTCATATTTTTTGCACTTCTTCCTCTACAAATAACATCTCACTACATTGGGACCCTAAGTCCACTTTCTATGCTTATGAGGATCAAATCTTCAAATCTTAATCTTAACAATCATGCCATGTCCTGGGTGGTGGACTACCTACTTTATTGATGATGGGCACCCTTGCATTAATTTCATATTCATTCCTTTTCTATATTTGGATCATAGGTCCCACCTATATTTAGAAAGCCAATCTAAGGACATTGGTTTTCCTATAGTCTTTATAGTAAAATAGACCCATGGATCATTTATCACCTTTTATATATAATAGGTTCAAATAAACCTATTATATCTCTATGGGGACTAAGAATTCATTGTACATGAATCATTCTTTAACTTGGCAAACTAGTCATAATAAAGAACCCTATAAGCTCTAAATTATCAAACTATATATCAATATAAGCTCCAAAGACACTCCCTTATGTTTCTCATGCTTGACTATATTATCTAGACATATCCATGACATTTTAATGAGATTTAATGGCATAGGGAAAACCGTACAAGACCCTACTTTCCATGGTCAAAAATCAATTCTTGACCCCCATCAAAAACCTTGGGTTCACCTTCACTCTGATTGGATATCAAAATATAACTTGTCTTGTTGACACATTGACTCTCATTCACTCCATCAGATCCTCTAGATATAAACAAATATGAGCCCTCGGATCTACCTTTGAATTATCAACCTTGTCCCTACTAGTACCACTCGGAAAATACATGTTAATCCATAGGATCTTGTTATTATCTTGTAGTTTCATACACGTATGCCATGTGTTAACCCTTCAAGCTCTCTAACTGTTTGACTCATCTCACACCATTGGATCTCTAAATCCTAGCTCCCATGTGTCATTAAATCTTCAAACTTGCACAAACTTTACCTTGACTTGGTCATTAAACTTTGAAACTTTGACCTCATATTGTTACTTCATATATCTTTGGATCACTTTCAATCCATTAATCTTATTAGACTTGATCAATATTTAAATCATCATTGTGTTAATAAACCTCAAACACTTTATAGCATTTTAGTCCATTCAATCCATTAGATCTCCAATGTTTGATTAATTTCTAACCACTGATCTTCCAACTAGCTCAAACATTAACTCTAATAAGATTACACTCATTAGGTCTCTGTCTGACAAGCTTCATGAATATGACACTTATCACTAGTGGGTTAACTCAAATGTCCCTTTGATAATTTGACTTTGTTTCACTTCATTGGATTGTCTGCATATGATAAAGTGATATTTGTTGATCAAGTTGGGACATATATTAAGTCTTAAACTTAGGAAAATATAAAATCCTTTGATCATTGCTTAGAACCAATAATTGTTAGGTCAAGGGGTCAATTTCTTAATGATGATATGGACTTAATTTATAACTTAAGTTATTAGATCTAGGATATACCAAGCCAACTTTAAAATAAAACTTTGCTTGTTGATTCCATGGCTAAACCCTTAAGATGCATAGATTAGCAAGCAAATTAGATAGTCTAACTTCTTAGGAATGGTTCATAAAGCACAATTCACCATTCCTTTGAAACCAAACATCAAATGGAATATGACTGAGTATAGTAGACACTCCCAAGAGAAATTTCTATAAAACTTCTCTTGTTGACCATACCAAGTACAAACCTGAAGACCATCTTTACTTACCAAGCTTAGTGAAAAAAGAGAGATTTTTTTTTTCATTTCATAGAACCTCTGATGAAAATAATCACTAAAAAAAGTGTGAGGAATAACAAGAGACAATATTGAAGTGTCTTCAATTGTAAGAGGTTGTATAAGTCATTTAATGGTCTATTTTGACCCCCAAAATGACTCAAAAAGACATATTAACTAATAATAATAATGACCAAGGATAATAAGACCCAAAATGACATCAAATGACCTATAATACACCTTACGACATAATACTACACCCCCTAAAACATATAAGGTTCAAGTTTTTACCTATAGGGGTCCCAATTTGACCTATAGGGTCAAATTTGGTCATCAAATTGGTGAATCATAGGGGGTAATATGCCTTCTATGATAACTAGACCAATAGCCTTATCATTCCATTGGGATTAGGGAGTCATATAAATTTTGAAACATAATAAGATAACTTTGACCATTAACAACAAGATTTGATCAAGATAAGACTAATTGACTACCTTAACCACATAAAATAAAGGACATGCATAAAGCAAAGCAAACACACTAACAAGACACACACGTGCTCAAAGCACTTAGGCAAAATAGAAATCAAAAAACTATGCACAACTATAAATTAATAATGTTTCCTTTCAAAGATCAAAAGGAAAGTTCTTTGAATCTCTTTTTTCATGAGATGAAACATAGTGCCAAGCATGTTGCTCTTTAGATTGGATACTTGATAGGCCAAAACTATTTCTTGGCACTTTACTTGACTTGCTCTTAAGTAGATCATATTTAAATAGGTCTACAATGTAAATGTATTCCTCTTGAATTTGTATACATAGATCATAATGCTACCCACTCTTCATCTCATGATCAACTTGTATCTTCTTGGTAGGCATGACTTCAAGAGGAGTGGTTTCTTGTTCCTTAGAAGACTAAGGCCAATAGAAACTTGTCCTATCATTAAAAATATAATTTATTTATTCAAAATGATTGAGAGGATGATAACCCATTTTGATGATTTAAAACATATCATCATGTGATGCATATGCTTTTTAAAAGGATAGATTTGAGAATTTTTTTTTTTTGTATACTCACTTGAGTGTTAAGGCTACCTTCTCCATTTTTGATTAGATCATAGCCTCCTTGAAGAGGAGTATAACCATAACTTCCAATCATATATAAGGAAGTTTTAGACCCATTGAAAGACTCAAACTCATTTCAAATGCCTACAAACTACTGCCATAAGTCATCATCTTCTTTTTTATCAGCATCATAGCCTCCTTGAAGAGGAGTATTACCAGCTCTAACATGACCCTTATCAACCTTGTCATGAGTTGTATCATGGTCATAACAAGGCTGGTAAGGATCATACAAAGGCTAATAAGGAGTTCCATACTAGTATGAAAATGCATAAGGCTTCACCATACTCAGGTGGATCATAGTTTACAAAGGCCAAAATGGATAGTTCTTATAGAACTTGAGAGAGAGAAGAGAAGAGAGAAGTCCAAAGGCTGTAAGGACACTCATCATGTTGAGAGGAGTTACTTATGTATGAGAAGGGAATATGAAATTGATTATGTAAGGTCAATAAATATAAATTTCAATCTAAGTCATGAAACTCTTGAAAAGTGGCATGAAATACTTCTTGCTAGCTCAAAAAATTGCCTTCATCATTCACCCTTGTTACTCTATCTTTATTTTTGTGTGTGTGTGTGTGTGTGTGTGTGTGTGTGTGTGTGTGTGTGTTTGACACTCTTCTACAATATCTCATCTTCTTTTCACTTGTACCTCTACAAATGCCAACTCACCACCTTGACACCCTAAGTCCACTTATCGTGCTCATGAGGATAAAATATTTGAGTCTAGATACTAAAAATCATGTCATGTCTTTGGTGGTGGAGTACCTACTTTGTTGATGATGGGCACCCTTACATTAATTTCATGCTTGTTCCTTTTCTACATTTAGATCATAGGTCCCACTTATATTTGGAAAACCAATCTAAGGACATTGGTTTTCCTATAGTCTTTATAGTAAAAGAGACTCATGGATCATTTATCACCTTCTATATTATAATGCATTCAAATAAACCGAATATATCTCTGTGTGGACCAAGAATTAATTATACACAGATCCTTCTTTAACCTATCGAATCAGTCATAAGAAAGAGCCCTATAAGCTCTAACTTATCAAACTAGAGATCAATATAAGCTCCAATGGCACTCACATATGTTCCCCATGCTTGACTATATCATCTATACTTCTTCTTGGCATTTGAATAAGATTTAATGGCATCAAGAAAACTCTAAAAGACCTTGATTTCCATGGTCAAAAATGGATTCTTGACCATTTTAATTGACTATCAAAATCTGACGTGGATTATTAACACATTAACTCCTGTTCACTCTATTAGATCCTCTAGATATGAATAAATCCAAGCCCTTAGATATACCTTTGAATTATCAACCTTATCATTTTTGGTGCCACTTGGCAAATGTACATTAATCTATAGGATCTTTCTATCAGTCTATAACCTCATGCATTTGTGAAATGTGTCAACCCCTTGAGCTCTCTAACTATTTGACTCATCTTGTGCCATTGGATTTCTAGATCCTATCTCCTTTGTGTCATTAGATCTTTTAACTTGCATGAAATTTGCCTTGACTTGGTCATTAAACTTTGACACTTTGAGCTAATCTCACTACTTCCTATGTCTTTGGATCACTTTCACTTCATCAATCTTCTCCAATTTGATTGGTCTTTAACTGATCATAATGTCAATAAACCTTGAGTACTTTATAACATTTGATTCCATTCACTGTATTGGATCTTCAATGTCCAGTTAAGCACTAGCCATTGATCTTCCAAATAGCTCAAGCATTAACTCTAATAAGCCTAAATTGGGTCTCTATCTAAAAAGTTCCATGAATGTCATACTTATCACTAGTGTGCTAACTTGGAGGTCCCTTTGACAATTTGAATTCGGTTTACCTCATTGGATCATCTGTGTATGATGAATTGATAACCATTGATCAAGATGGGACATATATTAAGTCTTATACTTAGGAAAACATAAAGTCCTTTGATCATTGCTTGGAGCTAATAATTACTAGGTCGAGTGGTCGATTTCTTAATGACAATATGGAATTAAGTTACCAGTTCTTGGATATAATAGGTCAACATTAAAATAGAACTTTTCTTGTTGATGTTGTGGCTAAACCCTTATGATGCAATATATTAGTAAGCAAATTAGATAATCTAACTTCTTAGGAAGGGTTCATAAAGCACTAGTCATCATTCCTCTATAACTAAATATCAAATAGAAGTTGAATGAGTGTAGAAGACACCCCCAATAGTAATTTATTTGAAACTTCTCTTGTTGATTGTACCAAGTATAAACCTAAAGACCATATTTATTTGCCAAGCCTAGTAAAAGAGGAGAGAAATGATTTTATTCATTTATTGGAACCTCTTATCAAAAAAATCATTGGAACAAGTGTTTGGAAGATAAAGAGACACTAATAAAGTTTCCTCAACTACAAGAGGTCATACAAGTCATTTAATGCTCTATTTTGTCCCCCAAAATGACTCAAAAGGACATATTGACTAATAATACTAATTATCAAGGCTAATAAGACCTAACATGACATTAAAGGACATATAATACACCTTATGAAATAATAATAGACCCCTTAAAACATCTAAGGTTCAATTTTTTACCTATAGGGGTCCCAATTTGACTTGTAGAGTCAAATTTGGTCAATAAATTGGTGACTCATAGGGGTAGCATGCCTATTGTGTTATATAGACCAATACCCTTATCAATCCATTAGGTTTATAGAGTCATCTAAATTTTGAAACACAACAAGAAAAATTTGACCATCGACAACAATCTTTGATTAAGATAAGACCAATTGACTACCTCAACCATACAAAATAAAGGATGCACACAAAGAAAAGCAAACACATTAACAAGACACACACATGCTCAAAGCACTTAGGTAAAATAGAAAGAAAAAAACTATGAAAAACTAAAAACTAAGCATGTTTCCTTTCCAAGATCAAAAGGAACTTTCCTTGAATCTCTTTCTTCATGAGATGAAACATAGTGCCAAGCATGTTGCTCTTTAGATTGGATCCTTGATAGGTCACACCTATTTCTTGGCACTTAACTTGACCTGCTCTCAAGTAGATCATATTCAAATAGGTCTCCAATGTAAATTTATTCCTCTTGAATTTTTATACATACCTCATATTATTTCCCACTTTTCATCTCATGATCAACTTATATCTTCTTGGTAGGCATGGCTTTAAGAGGAGTGGTTTCTTGTTCCTTAAAATATTGAGGCCAATAGAAACTTGTCCTATCCTTCAAAAGCTAATGTATCTCTCCAAACTAATTGAGAGGATGATGACCCATTTTTATGATTTCAAACATATCATCATGTGATGCATATGCTTTTTGAAAGGATAGATTTGAGAAATTGCTTTTTTTGTATAGTCACTTGAGTGTCAAGGCTACCTTCTCCATTTTTTACTAGATCATAGTCTCCTTAAAGAAGAGTATAAACATCATTTTCAATCATCTCTAAGAAGGTTTTAGACCCCTTGAGAGACTCAAACTCATTGCAAATGCCTATAAATTACTGTCACAAGTCCTCATCTTCTTTTTTATCAACAGCATAGCCTCCTTGAAGAGGAGTATTACCAGCTCTAACATGACCCTTATCAACCTTGTCATGAGTTGTATCATGGTCATAACAAGGCTGGTAAGGTCATACAAAGGCTAATAAGGAGTTCCATAAACTTGAGATGTCTCACAAACTTATGTAAAATAGTACTCAACACCAAAATTATCCATGAAACTTCATTGAGAAGAAAGAACACAAAGAAACATTACCAACAATCTTCAAAATGAAATCCTAGGTTGCTTGACCAACTGATATAACTTCAAAGTCACCAATGATGCTTGGATAGATGCCTCCAAAGGCTGATGTGTTAAAATATAACACCAAAAATTCTTCAACTTCTTGGACAAAGAGTCCCATTGGGCATGCCAAAAATTATTATCACCTAGATTTGCACCTTTTGAGGAGATATTTTATCTCTCCTCATCCAAGTGGTACAATTAAAATACCTACAGGCTATGGGTAGCCTAAGAATGATGTGAATCTCTAGATAGGGCTAGATCCCTTTATGTACCACTTATATATCACTACTACACCTATGATTGTAAGGGAAAAGGAAGAGAAAAAGTAAAAGTAAACTATCCTAAAGGATGTGATACAAAAAATTATTTGATGACCACCAACCAGTTGCATGTTAGACATGAGAACAAAGGAATAACTAGACATACACTTCTCTAATTTGAATCTTCTCACATCAGTGTTTCATTATGAGGTTATAGTGAATGTTTAGGCTAGGGGGATTAGACAAGAGGTCTAGAATGACACTATTGAATAGGTTTACTCACTCAACCTTGACACTTCCTAGAACACTTCACATGACCTACAAGAAGAAGCTACAAATTGTAGAGAGAATGAGATGAAAATGCTAAGGAAACCATATTCATCACTAAGAAAGATCCATCATTTAAGTAAACACACTATTAATAGTCATAAAAGAGGTAAAATTTAGTATTATTTATTGATCTAATGGTTTGAAAATGAATAAGGATTCTCCATACTTAGGTGGAGCATAGTTTACAAAGGCCAAATGGATAGTTCTTATAGAACTTGAGAGAAAGAATAAAAAAGAGAAGTCTAAAGGTCATAAGAACACTTGTCATTGAAAGATAAGGAGTTAATTATACATGAGAAAGGAATGTGAAATTGATCATGCAAGGTTAGGAAGTAAAAATATCAATTCAAGTCATGAAACTCCTAAAAATTTATATGAAATTCTTGTTGCTAGCTCAAAAAACTACCTTCATCATTTATCCTTATTACTCTATCTCTGTGTCTATATATATATATATATATGTTTGACACTCTTTGACAACAACTCATCTTTTCTGCACTTCTACCTCTACAAATACTAGCTCACCACCTCAAGACCCTAAGTCTACTTACCATGCTTATGAGGATCAAATTCTTGAGTCTTAATACTAACAATCATGCCAAGTCTTAGGCAGTGGAGTACCTACTTTGTTGATGATGGGAACCCTTGAATTAATTTCATATTCATTCCTTTTTATATTTGGATCATAGGTCCCACCTATAGTTAGAAAACCACTTTAAGGACATTAGTTTTCCTATAGTCTTTATAGTAAAATAGACCCATGGATTATTTATCACATTCTATATTATAATAGGTTCAAATAAACCTATTATATCTCTATAGGGACCAAGAATTCATTATACATGGATCCTTCTTTAACCTAGCAAACCAGTCATAAGAGAGAACCCTATAAGCTATAACTTATCAAACCAGAGATCAATATAAGCTCCAATAGCACTCCCTTATGTTCCCCATGATTAACTATATTAGCTAGACTTCTCCATGGCATTTGAATGAGCTTTAATTTCATAAGGAAAACACTTTAAGACCTTACTTTCCATGGTCAAAATGGATTCTTGACCCTCCTCAAAAACCCTGGGCTCACCTTCACTCTAATTGGCTATCAAAATTCAACTTGGCTTGTTAGCATATTGAATCTCATTCTCTCCATCAGATCCTTTAGTTATGAATAAACATGAGCCCTTGATTCCACTTTTTAATTTTCAAACTTGTCCCTACTAGTGCCACTTATTAAAAGCACATTAATCCATAGGATCTTATTGTCAATTTATAGCTTCACACACTTATGCCATGTGTCAACCCCTTGAGCTCTCTAACTATTTGAATCATCTTGTGTCATTGGATCTCTAGATCCTAGCTCCTACATGTCATTATATATTTGAACTTTCATGAACTTTACCTTGACTTGGTCATTAGTGTTTGACACTTTGACCTCATCTCATTGCTTCCTATGTCTTTGAATCACTTTCTCTCTATTGATCTTCTTAGACTTGTTTGGTCTTTAAATCATCACTATGTCAATAAACCTCAATCACTTTATATAATTTGAGTCCATTCATGCTATTGGATCTCCAATGTTTGATTAATCTCTAACCATTGATCTTCCAACTATCTCAAATAATAACTCTCACAAGCTTACGCTCATTGGGTCTCTGTTTGACAAGCTTTATAAATGTGACACTTGTCACTAGCATGTTAACTTAGAGGTCCCTTTGACAATTTGAATTTTCTTCACTTTATTGTATCATATATGTATGAATAAATTATATCCATTGATCAAGCTAGGACATATATTAAGTCTTAGACTTAGGAAAATGTAAAGTCTTTTGATCATTTCTCAAAGCTAATAATTACTAGGTCAAGGGACCAGTTTCTTAACTATGATATGGAATTAAGTTGTAACTTCAATTAAAAGTTCTTGGCTATACCAAGTCAATATTAAAATATAACTTTTCTTGTTGATGCCATGGCTAAACCCTTAGGATGCATAGATTAGCAAGCAAATTAGATAGTCTAACTTCTTAGGAATGGTTTATAAAGCACAAGTCACCATTCCTCTAAAACCAAACATAAAATAGAAGGTAACTAAGTGTATAAGACAACCCCAAGAGGAATTTGTCTAAAAATTCTCCTACTAATTATACTAAGTACAAACTTGAAGACCATCTTTGCTTGCTAAGCCTAGTAAAAGAAGAGAGAAATAGTTTTCTTCATTTCTTAGAACCTCTAATCAATAATCAATGGAACAACTGTGTGGAAGAATAAGAGACAATATTGAAGTGTCCTCATCTACATGAGGCTGTACAAGTCATCTAATGCTCTAATGACTCAAAATGACATATTGACTAATAAGACTAATGTGAAAGGCTAATAAGACCTAAAATGACATCAAATGACCTATAATACACCTTATGACATAATATTAGACCCCCTAAAACATATAAGTTTTAAATTATTACCTATAGGGGTCCTAATTTGACTTGGAGGGTGAAATTTGATCAATAATTTATTAAGTGTATTAGGCCCTTATGAGCATGTTATCATGGAACTTATAGGGTTAGATCAACACCTATTCTCCCTTATTTAGTAGATAGTAGGTTATGTGAAATAATTTATGTGTTTCATAAAGGAATAAAGCATAAAGATGACCAGTGAAAATTTTACATACTTCCCCCATGCTCCTCACATACTTCACTTGGTCACCATTTGGTCATAGTATATTGATCTCCTTCAAGCTCCTCAATGCCCACCATGATAAGGAAGAAGAAAGTTTTTAAGCATGACTTAGTTTTTATTTGGGCAATCCATCTCTAGGTTTTTAGTATATGAATGATGTCTTCTTCAAGTTACACGGGTGAAGTAAGAATGTGAAGGATTTACCCTTTCAAAAGAAACAAACTTTCATAAGGCCCTCAAAAATAACACTCACAAACTATCCCCAAAAGAATCCATGGGTTATTTAACATTTTTTAATGTTTTTTTATGATTGTTTAAGGTTTTTGAGGACTCCTAGGTTTCATTTTCCCTTAGGATGCCTAATCCACTCAGTCAAATGCATTTACTTTGTTGAGTACACAAGTGGGGGATGTTTAGGTCTCAATAGGTGGTCTTATGTAGAGAGGAACAATATATATGAGGTCTCATAAAATATATATGCTTCATAATTATTATATCAAGCCATTTTTACCTCATAGTGGGTTTTGTCTTCCAAATTTAGGACTTTAGAAGGACTTTGTAATACACCTATAGGCATATACCCTCATACACAAGCCTATGTATGAAAGTAAGACCAATAGATTTTGAAATTACATGTAAGGCAAATAAAAATAAGAGAGAGGAATCCCAATCACATTTGGATACTATTAAGAGGTTAATGATATAGTTGAAAGGGTCAAGTTCAAGCCCAACCTTCAAGAATTCTCCCAAACCATCACCTTCAGTTAATCCTAGGCAAATGTAAGAAAGGGTTGTATGACTTGTGAACATGATTGTGTTAAAAGAGTTTATTAGGGTTCAAAATAATTCAATTGGTTTCCGAACATGGTGTATAAAATCCTTCTCTTACTCAATGACCTTTAGAAGGACTCTAATTGCAGTCAAATGTTTCCAATCTTCACCTATAGGATGGGTAGTCTAATTGTCTCCAAACTTGAATATAGGATGAAACATACACATTGTGTTTGGATATTAACCAATTTTATAGGGTATAAGGTTTATTTAATATTAAATTAAACTTAAAATTATGACTAAATAAGCTAACCAATAAGACCCTCTAACTCTGCATACACAGTTGACTTAATGCATTCAAATTTGCCTAGTCAAGATGGAATACTTAGTTGGTTTGAATGGTGAAGGTAAAAAACTATGTGAAAATGATCCTATAGTGTAATTATGACATCTATACAACCTTTAAGACATTTTAAGACATAATAATGTTTAGGAGAGCTATGTAGGCCTGACTGAGCATTCACAACATAGGCATGTGTATATGGTTATAAAGTGTGTTTGTTGTAAAAAAAGGGAGACTAAAGAATAATAAGTATTGGTAAATCCTAAATTACACACCATGATTATTCCAACTCCCTTGGTATTGAGGAAACAAGGATACTTATGGCATTGGCATCAACTAACTTAAGAACCTAGTATAGGTCAATGATGGCCATAATAGGCCTATAGGAGAAAAATGATAGAAGTAAAGGTATATGCCACCATGATAATATGTAAAGGGTTAACATTAAATATAAAAGGATGATAATAATTCCTTGAAGTCACCACAAACACCTATAGGTGGTCGGATGTCTTGAAGCTCAGTTTAGGGCTATAAGGCACAAAACCCTACTTAAGCCCTTGGACTCCCAACTCCATTCTGGTGACAAGAAAATCTCATTAGGAATATATAAAGACATAAAAATTTTTACGATGATGGAATAGGTCTTAAAAATGGTGTCAAATATAATGGAAAACAAAAAGAGTTCCTTTTTGGATTAAAATCCTTCTTCAAGCTCTCTCTTCACAGTGTGCCAGTTCGAGCTACAACTTTGGATGCTTGTACCTTATAGGATAATATGCATGGGGAAAATTTTTATTAGGTTAATTTTAGGACCCATATAAAATTTAAATCCATAAATCATATATTTGGTTTCAAGGAGAAAGCTCTATGAATAATTCCTAAAACTGTGAGCATGCCCAGACTGCTTAGTGAAAACTCGAGGGCTAACAACCTTTACTCAGATCTAACCGTACAATATGCATGGGATTGGGAGATGTTAGGGATATTTAATGGGGTATATATACTCAATATTCATGGCCTTAAGTTTACAATCTAGGGCATATGCTTTATGAACCATTGTTAAGATTGTAGGCCACTCTAAACCCTCCAAAACCCTCATGGAGAATCCAATGGAAAAAAAACTCTTATTGATGATTCCAATGACAATAAAATACCATGAAAACACCATTGGGACACCTTAAAGTCATATGTATTCCCTATGTACAAAAAATTTGGCACATGTGAAATAAAATGTATAGGAAAATAACATATAAGGCATAGTTTTAAGATTATTTCCATGTTTCTAAAGAATATTTGAGCTCTTGAGTGAGTTAAAAGGCCTCTTGGGACTACTTAGAGATGTAATGGTCTTCAACCAACCACCATTTATCCCCTAAAATAGTATATACAATCCTAATGAATAAACTTAAACTCAATTAAGGAGATAACCTTCATTTACACTAAGAAGGGAGTGGTTTAGGCCTATTCACATAGTGAAGAGGCTTCTTATAAGCAGAAGCATCCTTGTATCAACTTATCCAAGACAATATCAATCCCAAAACATGATATAGGAGGTCTAAGCCTTAGGTCTCTCACCCACTTGGAGGTCAAATACATTGAATGGGCTATGAATGGCATAAAGGGTGGAATCTAGGAAACTAATGGACATGATCAAATAGGTAAATGCCCTCCCATAATAGGTAAATGAACTTCTCATTGTATTTCAAGGAGTTATGGATCAATTTAAAGGTTCATTATGTCTTTATGGGGTCAACTATGACCAAAAATAAGCCATCCACTCCACTTCTATGCCTAAAAGGGATCATTTAAGGCCACTATGCAGCCAAGGAAATTCATGGGAGGAGTTATAGGACTATTACTACCTCTCATTCATGGTTGTAACTAATTATTGGATGAATTATGGCATGGTATCTACACCACATTATCCTTTTCTCTCCTTCTCATGTTTTATAAATTTAGCTTTAAAAGCCATTGTATGTATCCCTATGCTAGGTATGTGAAAGTTATTCCCATTTGTATCTTCAACTTTGAGATAATATAAAGACTGTTTCAATCTCCTTTATATTTGTATTGTTTTATTTTTATTCTTTTCTAATGTGTACAAGTGGTTGATTCTTCTCCCTTTGTAGGTCCTTATTTTCACCTAGGTACTAATAGACTGTATTATATATGTTACATGGTGTATAAAGGTGTTTATGCTTATGATCATAGTGAAAACCAATTTATAGTGTCCTTAACCAAACCTCTCATTCATCATCTTTAGGTCATAATCATTTAGCACAACCTCTATGTGAATCACTGATGTGTAGGAGTCTTTGAGAGAGTGTGTGTGTGTGTCATCAATCAATATTTTTTTGTCCATAAGTGTTTTTGAAAGGTCAAGTAGAGGAGACAAAAAATATTGGTGCATCACCTCCTATATCTTACATTTTATTTCATACATTCCTCTATCTCTTTTTATTGGAAAAATAATTAGGTTTAGGCATTGAGTTTAGATGATGCATTAGGGGCACTAGCCCTAAAACTAGATATTCACCTTGCTCAATAGGCTACCCACACCTAGAGGTGATTCTATTGTATTAGCTAGATGAGATAGGTCTGAAACACCTTTGCCTCAAGGGTGCAATATAGACTTATAATAATTACCTCTAATGCACTGATAATATTAACCTTTCTAGGAGGTTTGTCAACATCAGTCATTTTTTCCCCTTTTTATTGCATTATAACTTCTCCATTTAATTTTATTTGTTATTCCATTTTTGAACTATATGTCCTTAGTCTATGTTATGTTCTTTGTATTATTTTTTAGTGGTACATTTTACATTTGTGCTTCACATTTTTATGAAACTCCTTTATTTTTTAGTGAACTTTATTAGATACCTTGAAGTATATATTTGGTGCATGTGATGTCACCCTAGATCTTTGTGAATCATGTCTAACTCCTTTTTTTCTCACCAAATTATACCTTAACATCCTTATGGAATTGTGGTTGTTTAACTTATTATTTTATGACATGGTATTTTTTTATTGGATTTTTGGTGTGCACAAGACCCATTATAATACCATTTTTGGTCCCTTCCTTTATTCATCCTTTATCTTGCATCTTCCTAACATTTTTCTCTTTATAGAATATTAATTAGCACCATCTAATTTCATTAATTTTATTCTTATCACTTGAAAATCATGCCACACCAACATGCACATGTTTGGTTGGAGGTATTTGACACCTCTTCTTCACTGGTCCAACTCATTTTTTTAATTCATTTATAAGCTCATTATCTACTTACTTTATGTTGAAACATTTAAGAGATTACTATGTTACCCATTTTAATCCATGTACTCCACTTAAACTACTCCATGATCATTATCTATAGAACAAAACCCATATGTTCCCCATTTTCAAATTTCATATAATTTTGTTTAAAGTGTATACCAACCTACTTATTGTATCACCATGGTATCCCCAACAATACAAAATATTTATCCTCCTCAATTATTTCTATTACTTAAAGTTTGACTAAGAATAATACCCCATTATCTCTAGATTTGTATTTCTCTAAATCCCAATATGTCTCAAATTTGTCTTATTTTCCATGAATAAAATATTTCTTAGAGGATGTAGGGTTGGTTTCCCTATGTATTTACAAGATTTATTAGTCAATAGGTTCAATTATTATCTTGTATAAAAAAAAATTATGCAGTTTCCATTCATTAATCTAAACATCAATGATCAAATCTATATGACACATTGCATTCATTATTGTGTATACTCCTTGTGGTCCTTTTTTGGATTGACTCTTGGTCATCCCCCACACTTTGTTTAAGCCACAATTTTAAAAAATTCATTACCCCATCTATTTTCATTAAAAAATGAATCTTTATGATCTCACATATTCCATTTTGATAAGGAATTATGTGCAATCATTCATTGGCTTTCTCCTTCATCTCTCACATAGTTTACACTTCACCTTGTATAGTTTAGATCATTTCCTAATCTTTTCTCAATTTTTTTTTACACGTACATCAAGATACCCATTCTTACCACCATCAAAATTATTCTATAGATTATATCTAAAATACAATGGGTTAATAATAATTGCATTTTATATTTACATACAACTTATTTTCAAAATGGCTACCTTCAAACCTCTAACATTTTTTTTTATCAACTTGTTTTTATACCTAAGATGTCTCCTAACTAATGTAAATCATACTCATAGCATTATGTGCTTGTTATTTATTTAAGATCTTCAATTTTGAAATCATTTTTTTTTCTTATGGTCCTACAAAAAATATTCAAAAGTTGGATACTTGGTATAATATTTTTGGTAATCACCTTCTCCACACTTGAAATAAATCATAGGACTACAACGTATAGGTATAGTGAAATCATTTTTTTTCCTTATGGTCTTATAAAAAATATTCAAAAGTTGGATACTTGGTATAATATTTTTTGTAATCACCTTCTCCACACTTGAAAAAAATCATAAGACCATAACCTATAGCTATACCACTTCTCCCTTTAAGCCACAAGGATCCTCCACTTTGATTGAATATTCCTTATTGATTATATCCCCCATTTGGATTATAATTTCCCCAAAAACCCACCTTAGTTTTGGTTAGACACTTAACATTGAGGTGGATTATATCCTCCCTGATTTTCATGACCACCTTGATATTGTGGTTGTGGTGTAAAGGTGGCCTTATATAGCCTGCTTTCCTTACTTATTTCATCTCATAGATCAATCATTAAATATATGTATCATTAATTTTCACATCATAAATCTTGAATTAAAAAGTGACATTGATTTGTTTTGTGCATTTTAGCAAAAAACTATTAGGCATTTCATGATCTCCTTTAAAAATATCACATGATAATATCACCGCGTGCACCTTTTTTTGGGTACAATTATCCCTAGTGTGACCCACTTCTTCATGTAAGGTACACCATATTGGATTTAACACATCCCACACATAACTTGTATAAAAAAACTATAATTATGTCACCATATTCAATCTTTGGCTTCAATAAATGGGTCTATCCTTGAATTGAAGTTTATAACAACCTTGATTCTAAGTGCATCATCCAATACCTCCCATGTATTAGTGAAAATTTTAATTATCAGTTATCTCTTATATGATATAAATAATTAATTGACAAACCATTATGCATGTTACAATATGTGGATCTCATAAGATAACTTCAAAAGAAATGTCTTGAAATGCACATCATGTGCACACAAGCTCTCACTAACATCTTATTTGATATATTTCATCATAGATATTCTCTATGGCTCAAATTAAGAATGTATAATCCCCTTATATTTTTCTTATCTAGTCCTTAAAATTTGACCACTGGTTGATTTGGGTCATATTTATTGTACCATGTGTGTGCACAATCTAATAAGGTCATAAAAAACTAGATAAACATTTTATTAGATGCATTAATTCCCTTCACATGTAATGAAATATCACATTTGTTAACATGATATGTGGCATATTTCATTCCTTTATATTTTGGAAACATCATGAACATTTCATATGTAAATATCAAATGTGTTACTACTTTTTTCCTATGTTTTTTATTGTGTATTTCTTCCAAATGCAATACCTCTTCCCAATCCACTAGGATCACCTCCTCATATAGTTTTACTTATGAATATTCTCTCTTTTTTGTGCCTCCCTAAATTTTAACTTTCACTATTGTACTAATTTATTCTCATAAATGACCTTGTACACTAGACCCCCTATTAGTGCAGTAACTATCATCTTCACTTTTACTTTCATGTGTTTTGACACTACATGCATGTTAATTATTTTTTTGGACTTTGAAAGACATTTTTTTAAAACATAAAATCTTTTTAAATTTTCAAAATATACCTATTTACTTCAAACACCATTGGTTTAATTATTTCTTTAAAATCTAGACATGTGAGAGTTTTGTCATCTGTTAAATCGAAGTATAAGCGTCCTTTATCCTCTATGCTTCTCGTAACCTCATATTTTTTCGAGATATAATCATTATATTCCCATGGATCATCTTAAAATTTGGAACCTTCCATGTGCATTACCCATACCCAAAGACCTTTTATCACCTTTGTGAAAACCCACCATATGCCCTCTCCACTCTCTATAGATTCCAATAACATATCCTTAAAAAAAATATTCCTTCTTCCTAGGATCCTTAGTAGTGATTACCATATATCTTCCTTCATTAACCATCATTTCATTAAATTTAGACATATTATAGTCTTCATTAAACCTAAAAAAAATTATTGGCTTTTATAGTATCAAATACATAATTCAGTTTTATTATTATCAGATTCCAATTTAGAGTTTTTAGAAATTAGATATAAAAATTGTGGATTCTTGTATAAGGTTTTTTTAATTCTAATTTAAAGGTTTTCAAAATTCACTATTAAATAACTAGATTATGGATTATAACTAGTTGAATTAATTCAAAGTTCTGTTAAGAATGTGGTAGTAATTAATATTCCATTTTGATGTAATTGACTCAAAATTGGTGATGATAAATTGCAATACATTTATAAAAAAAAATAGATTTTTATTATCTTAATTATAGATGTAGGCAAAATATCACAAGTATTTATGTAACAATTAGTGTTGAAACATTATCACAAATATCTATGTAATGTTTAGTGTGGACAAGTTATTGAAAATAAATCATTGTAATTATTAAAACATAAAAAATATCATACATATAATTAATTTAACATTTAATTGATTAAAATTATCATACATATAATTATGGACATATTATTTATTAAATATCATAACTATAATGTGTACAAATTACCACAAACATTTTTACTATCATAAATATGGTAAGTGTTGAAATATTATCACAAACCACAAAAAAAATATTACTATAAATATATTAAGTGTCAAAATATTATCATAAATAATTTGTTAAATGTAATATTATTTAAAACTTGTCTTACATTTCTTTCATGTGCAGAAAAACCAACCATAAATCATGTAGCAAGTAATTATTTTTAGAGAAATAATTATTAAAATTATTTAAAATAATATAATTACCCTTATCATTGCAAATAATTTTCTCATAGTATTCGTCAGCTAGAAATGTATTTAAATGATTGTATAAAGCCCTTTTACATTTCCAAACTAACTCCAATTCTTTTTAGAATATTAGATATTTCCAAAACCTTTATAATCACTCAAATTTATTCCATTTCAAGCTTGTTTCTTGAAGCAATGAATCCATTAAGTCATTTACATTTCTTAAATTAGCTGAAGTCCATATCCCAAATTTGAAGTTACATAAACACCTAAGCAATAATTATTATACGTTTGGTCGGAGGAAGTAGTATTTATTTTTAAGCTTAATAGATTTTTTAATGTTTAAATTCTTCACTACAACTTCTTTTTTATGAATTGTATGAATTAAAATATTGTTAAAGTTGAATACAATCAATGTTGATCATTTCTCTTTATAATTTTCAAATAATAAATTATTTTAAATTGAGTCACTGAGATCAATTCTATCTAAGTAATCAAATTCCATCTAAAATATACAAAAACAATCTCATCTAAATAATCAATTGTATATCCAAGAGAAATTTCATCTAGATGTAAATTTTAACTAAACTCATTTATTTATATATATTATTATAAAAAATACAAATCAATATCTTGCTGCAATAACTTATTTACACAGGTTATTATAATAAATACAAAATAATAGTTTATTATGATAAATGCAATTGAAGAAATACATGATAACTTAATCAAATTCATTGAGTCACTGAGATAAATTCCATCTAAATAATCAAATTCTATCTAAAATATCCAAGAACAATCTCATCTAAATAATCAATTGTATATCCAAGAGAAATTTGATCTAGATGTAAATTTTAACTAAATTCATTTATTTATATATGTTATTATAACAAATACAAAGAAATATCTTGCTGCAATAACTTATTTACACGAGTTATTATAATAAATACAGATCAATATTTTACTATGATAAATGCAATTTAAGAAACACATGATAACTTAATCAAATTCCATTGTTTATATAGATTACTTCAATAAATGTAAAGTAATAAATATAATTTAATAAATACAAGATAAATTAATCAAATTTATTTGTTTATATATCTTGATTTAATAAATGAATAAACTCAATCAAACTCACTAATGATTTTTCAAATCAACTCAATGAAAGTCAATAATTTTTATTTGTAGTTTCTAAAGAGTGAATCCTATTTGGGTGTGATCCCACATGCTCTAACCATGTATATAAGTGTGTGAATATTTTCCTATCAAAATGTAGTGTGCCATTAAATTTCTAACTTGAAAGTGATATAAATCAAATAAAATCTTATTTATTAAAATTAAACCATGTTTTCCCTTCTATGCATAATATGTTTTATGTTTTATACATGTGTTTATACTTGTCTAGAACTAGTTACATGTTTTTAATGTATTTTGGCATAATATTATCTTTTTTAACTCTAAAAGATGTCACATATCTCACAATGTGATATCCACTAAGTTAAAATAAATTTGACATTTTGTGACCACTTGAATTAATGAATGAAAGAATGAAGTAATATTGAGTGTAAATAAGTAAACCACAACCTAATATTTAAATGTGTTTTCTAAAATCTTCAAAAAATCAGACCTAAATGTGTTATAGAAGTATCTATAATATAATTATAAAAAATTAGGTTTTTTATTTTATAAATACTAAATTTAGCAATCATTAGAATTTCAAACATCAATCCTTCCACTCTCAATACCAATAACTTCCTTTCAACAAGAACAAGATTTAAAAATATAAGAGAAAGAAAATATTCTTTAATCTCAATGTAGCAAGATCCAATTGAACATAACAAAATTATCTCTAAGGATAACTATTTTTTGTAACAACAAAACAAAACTGGAATGCACATTTATACAAAATATTATTTAATTAGTCAAGAAATAATATTCAAAGGAACATTAGTGTAGCAATATCCAATCAAACATAATAATGTGTATCTCTAAGGGTAATTATTTTTTTGTAACAACAAAATAAAATAGGAATAAATTTTCAAAAAAAAAATAATAATAATTAGGAACATTCATACAAAATATATTTTAATTATATTTGAAGGAACATTCATATAATATATTTTTTAATAAAAAGTAATAGTATTGAAAGTAACATTCATATGAGATGTTTTTATAACCAGATCGATATTAGTATATAGTATACACCCCAAATGAATATGTATACATATGTATCTAAAAGTTTAGTTTTTTTAATAGTTGCTAAAAAAATTGGAGTATGTATACACAATATGTTTGAATTAGGTAATTAATAGTTTGTATTATACACTTTGAATGCACAATTAAACATTTTGCTTTAACTTTTTTAAGTATTTATAAGATCAAAACTTAGTGAGTATTTCTACAAGATATGTTTGAATTAGAAAAGTAATATTTTGTACTATACAATTTGACTAATTAATTTTATTATTTATTTGAACATTTGTGAGTATCTCTAAGATTATTTTTTTAACAATAAAAAAAACTTGATTGAACAAATATACACTTTTTTTGAACATTTGTATGCTCACAAAGAGTCATATAATAGTTTTTACTACATATATTACTCTTTGTTTGAACCTTTGTAAGTATTTATAAGCTCAAAACTTGAGAAAGTATTTATACAATATATATTTTAATTGGACAAGTAATAATTTATACTATACAATTTGAATGAATAATTATACACTTTATTTGAAACTTACACCTTTTTTGAAAATTCTTAAGTATCTCTAATATTATTTGTTTAATATTAAAATAAAAATTGAAGAAACAAATATAAACTTTATTTGAACATTTATAAACTTATAAAGAGTCATGTAATAGTTTGTAGTATGCATCTTACATTTTAAATGAACATTTATACAAAATATTTTTTAATTAGACAAGAAATATTGAAATTATTCACTGGTAATGTTCTGAGTGTTTGTATTTAGATATAATGGTAAAACCAATATGAATGGAAATATCTAGTTGTCAATTATCTAGTGTCCAATTAACATTCGAGGCCACTATCAATGTCATAATCATTTGTATTTAGATTGAAATTTCAAGCCAACTAAATATTCAAACTAACATGAATAAAATTATACAATTTAAGTTAAATTTATAGGTAAAGATAGTAAATAATTTGAAAATTTTTGAACATATTTATTTATATAAATAGTATAAATTTAATTCAAGTATCATTTTCAAAACCTTAATCAATGCTTGTAAGAGCATGATCATCTACAAATAGACTATGAAGTTCTATAATTTTTATTACATTCTCTTCATTTACAATTAAGGTTAGTTGTGTAAATGTTAAAAAAAAATGGGAACAATTTTTTTGATAGGGTCAATTACAATAGTAGGTGCAACATTATAAGGAAATCAAGCATTCCTCCAAATTATATCCAAATTATCAAAACAAGTTTCTTATTTTTTATCACAATGTTCTACACCCCAACAAAATAAAGGGGGTTCCTCCACTTTAGCTTGTTGTAGTAGTTTTATTGCAATTTTGTCTACATTTACATCTATATTAGACAAAGACCAAAAATGAAGTTTGAATTATGTATATATAGTTGATAAAAATTAGCTCACCATTCCTCTTGGTTGAATGTGCTCCTTATTTATTTTTGAAATTAAATTCTTGATTAACAACCCATCTAAATTGAGAACAAGAATGTTTTTCTTTGGATGAACCAAAAAAATAATAATATTACTGAGATTCAAATAGCAATACATTTTTTTAATGTAATAGTGATATGTCAGTTAAATTTTTACATGTATTCTTAGGTATTCCTATAGATTGAACCTTGACTCCAATTAAAACTACACAAAATAATTGAAAATAAAATCTAAATAATCTTATTTATTAAGTCTCCAATTAAGGATATACAAATAGATTGAAAATAATAGGTATATAATTCTATAAAATATATGATAGGAAAGCAAGGAAATTTTGTCAATTGGTAATAGGTCCTTAATACCTAACTGTAAGCCAATAGTGACAACTGATAGTGTATGTTTTGATGTAGTTTTTGTGTCTACCACCACCAATTACACATCCTTATGAAGATCATCTAGGTATTTAATTTTTTTAATGTGTTATTTGATGAACACACTTGTCTTTTCTTGAATCAAATTTACGCCCATATTTTAATTCTTCATTTACGCCCTTCCTTGATTGTAATTGCTCTATCAATTCTAGAAACAATCATATAATGGAAAAAAGTATATTAATATGATGATATTAATAATCATATAACAAAAACAATTATATTAATATGAAGATGTGGGATCCTTTTCTAATAGGAATCTACCTTTTTTGAATTATGTGGTACATTTTTATCATGGGTGACTAGTATACTCACCTATAGTTGTGATATATTTGTAGTAAAGTTTTAACATCATCTCCTGATTTATATTTTCAACTATGCATATTAATGAAATCATTTTTAAATATTTATTTTCTTTCACTACATTTGTGTGGCCTTAAATTATTATAATAAGATATGAGTTTGGGTTGCATTAGTCGATCATATGCTCCCAAAAATGTAATAAACTCTCAAAGTTGAATGGGTGATCTAAATACAAAATCTCAATATCTTTTGGGTGAAAAATAGTCAAGGGATCTATGTTTGACCATTTAATTTCTATGGTCATCTCTTCATCAATCATGCCCTTTGAACTATGAACACTATATATGCCATAAATAACTAACAATCTATGGAATCCACCTTCCTCATTTAGAATTCTATAACATCCTTTAGAAATGCTTACATTCATGTTTTTATCTTCATACATACACACACACACACACAGATATATATATATATATATATATATATATATATATATATATATATATATATATATATATATATATATATATATATATATATATATATATATATATATATATATATATATATATATGCAAACATATTTATGAAATAAGTTTTTTTTACCACTGGAACAAGAAAGATGCAAATGCAAATCATTTCACTTGACCTAATGCAATAAAACAAATACATAATATAATTTTGTGTAATTTTTGTCATAACATTATGATGTCATGACCCTTTTTGGAACTCATTTTAAAATTATGAATTATTAAGACTTTCAACTTTGTATTACTTTATTATGTTTTTGTGATCACATTTTAGCTTGATTAGACTATTTTGACTTAATTCATTTTGATATTATGATAATATTACTATGATATATTATCGTATTTAGTTAGATTACTTTAAAATGACTTTTTAGTTGATTACATAGTTATGTTATTTGGTTATTCACTAGATAGATAATATTGATGTCATTTTTGGTGTTTGCATAATTTATATGAGCTAGGCCTAATCAGGAATCCAACTAACGAGATTATGAAAATAGTTTTTTATACAACCTAAATGGAAATTACAAAGCAATAATTTTTTAAACATCCTTAGTTTTGTTACAGTTGATTGTATTGGTCATCTTAGTCATTGTCTGAGTGTTATGTCAATGGTTTTGATTTTTATGACTTGTTTCATTATCATATTCATGAGAGAATTTAACTAGTCATGCATTATCTAGCTTACCAAAAATAGAGTCTAAATCTATTCTATCATTGGTGAAATATTTTTCATTCATATTGCCAAGATTTGATTTGGTAAGAAGGATAATTGAATGGGTAATTATAATTTCCTTATCTTTTGTTAAGATTAGTTTTAGAATTTTTTATTTATGCATGATTGAGTACATTTAGTTTATAATCTTTTGATTGTGACATGTTTCTATTAAAGAGGCTTCAAGGTATGAAACTCATGAACAAGCATGATCACCTTCGTTTTATGATAGTAAATTGTGTATTAAAATATTTTTGATTTATTTATTTTAGGTTGTAGTTTAAATGTTTTTATGTTTCTTGAGTTTCATGTTTTTGAATCATGAAATCATTGATCACTTCATGGCTTAGGAAAATATCTTATGTTATTGGGGTCATTTTACATGGTATTTTTTTATGTTGGTTTTTGATTGATTATAACCATCAATGACATTAGTCATCGAGAGCTTGGCACAATGATGGTTATTGACTTAGGGATTTGGATTGTGATTTGATATGGTATATTGGGTATTTAAAAATTATAATTCTTGTTTTTTTGCTTGGAATTGTGAAGGGATGAAGCCATACTAGTTTTCATAATGCCAAGAGACTGTCTTCCATGTTTGAAGGAAATGGATGTCACATAGACTATTAAGTTGGTTAAGAGGTTTTCATTTGGGTCATTTTTCCACCTGAGAATTTAGGAAACATGAAGACATGGATTTAATACTTAATTTTTCCATGACACAAGTAGAGGCGGTGATTATTATTCATTTTTTTATGGTAAGGAAGAGGAGAAACTATTTATGTTATTTAGTGAAGGAGAACACGAACTTGGTTGTGGCTCCTTGTTTTGGAACTACAAAGGTAAATGACCTAAATTGCCAAGAATAAGTAAGTTATGTAATTTGGTTTTGTTGGGTGTCTTCTCTAGAGATAATGTTGTTTAAATCCAAGACAATTGGAAAAGGCTTGAGATTTTTAGGTTACATAGTATGCTTTTGTGTTATCGAGTTTTATTATTTGTGGGTTTTAGTTTTATGGCTGTGTGAAGGTGGTTTATTGTAAGTTTTTATGTTATTTAAACCCTATAATAAAAGTTCCATCATTACTATTATTAGTCATAACACTATTGTTCTATATTTTGATTTGACTATGAACATTAAGGCTTGAAATGGGTCTTTATTGTTATGGTTGTTTGTGATTGTGAATTTGGTGTTTTAATTTTTGAATGGTGGAAAATAATTAGTTTGTTAAAAATAAATGGTCACAACCTTGTGAATTAGACTCTCCATTATGCCAATGGTTGGGGTGGTCTAGGGACACTAATGGAGGGCTCATCAGACTATTTGAGTGGTGTTGTTCATTGCTAAAGCCAAATTAGAACTATAGTTATTTTGCATAGTATGGTTATAATATGTATTTATATATCTAAAAGTTGTGGAAAATAAGTTACATACTCAGATCCATGTATTTTTACCATAAATATATTTACCTCTATAATATATTGCTTCAATCCAAAATGATTAGCCTTATTCATTATAATGTGTTGAGTGAACCATTATGATGAATATTAGTAAATGTTTACTCTTGTAGTGATGAATATTAATTACATGAAATGCATACTTGTAAATTTTATATTTTAAACATGTCTAGGTAAAAGTTATTTTATGTAGATTCTTTTCAACATTATATAGCTTCTCTCGATGTATTGTGTCTATAAAATCTCTAAGTCATAACTAAGTGATTATTATTATGTTAAAGTGGTTAAATTTTTATAAATGTGGATATTAATGATCATACATATTTGAAATATTAGTATTAAATCATTTTGGAATGATTAAATGGTATTGGAGGTGAATTTGACTATCGAGTGGTTGAATGTGCATATTATAATCTACTAAGGTATTTTGGTTATTTATATAGATGGATAAATATTTAAACCTTGCAGTTTTTTGGTAAGGATGTAGGATAATATTTTAATTTGTATGTAATTATTAGTGACTAAGTTAATGTTATTTTATAGGTAATGTATTCTTGGATGTTATTAATATGAATTCAATCCTTGGTCTATGCATATAATGGTGTCCCTACCTTATGACTTAAATTAGTACTGAATGTTTTATGGGAAAAGTATGATGTAACTATTCACATCGTGGGTTTCAACCTAGTTTTTGAGTTTAATAGATAAGTAGTGGAGTAGTGGTTTATTAAAATATTTATTTGGAATAAAATGCATTAGTTATTGACCTAATGTAAATTTGGTTCTTAAGATGTGAGACTATTAACGTTAATGGATATAATGACTTCCTATTGCAATGAGCAATTATTTGATATGAATTAATCCATTGGTTGTATTCAAGGAAAAAGCATTTCAATAGAAGTGTAAATTTTTAAAATAATGGTGAAATACATTATAATGATTGGATAAGAGTTATTTGTTGAGTGTTTCATTTATGATTGTGGTGTTAAATAGATTATCTATCTTTCATTTATTATGATTTTGTGAAACAAAAATATATTATTTTTTATATTGGTTATGAACTAAATTTTATTGAGTATTTATAAATCCTTGGAGTTGAAAATTAAAAATTTACATGAGGAAGGAAAATTTAATTGGATATATAGTTATTATAACTTTGGTTATAAGTCAATTACTTATGAAGAATGTGTAATCATACTTCCTGTGACCCTACTCTTCCTTATGATTACACATTAGCTCACGTGCAAAATACCAAACCTAGTTATACCAATTTAAGACATTTTACATTCACATGTAACTTTCCCACATCATACATTCATCCCCTATAAATCCTCAACATCTTACTACTCTTTTACGCACTGACAAGCCCTCTAGACACCTCTTAGGGCCCTTTAAGAGGCCTATTAACCACCCAGAGTGGCCTTTTGACCCATGTCATGGATTAGGGAGGAATATATCGGCCTAGGTTGCATGTTGCCTTCACAAAAACCATGGCATAGGTCGTGTCCTAGAAAAAATATGCAAAAAAGGAGCTAGTTTAGCCCAAATGGCTAAAAACGGTTACTTTTTGGCCTTCGGAGGATTAATGTTGCCTTATATGATGCCTCATCATTCATTTTCATCTCTATATCCTATAATTTTACTTTGATCTTCTCTCTTAATCATCACTCTCAAATTATTTTTTCCTTCTTGAATCTCGCTTGGTTCATTCTTGGCACACTTAGCTTTCATTGTGATAGGAAATGCCCTATTTCTCTACATTTCATCTTAGTGATTCACATTGCTCTCGACAATGTTCTTGAAGCTTATGGGTTATTCATATCTCCCTCAAGAATCTATTTCAACTATTATTATGCTCCATCTATTGGCTCTCTCTCAGTTGATAGATTTTCCTTCACCTCTTCCACTACTTTTGGCTCTTGGTTTGGACTCAGCTTACACATATCCTGATCTTCATCTTTCATTACTTCCTAGATTGAATAATCAGTTGGTATAAAGTATGCACAATAATTTTGAGTTTGATATGAGGGAACTTTATTATGTAAAGTGTAATTTCTATTTTTTTGTAGTAGTATATATGCTAGGTTTTGATTATTTTAGTACTTTAGCTTGTTTAGGGCATTATCTAGGATAGTTTCTGAATTTTTTGCATTTGTATGTGGTTAAGAATATCCTTCATTGATTGAAATATATTCCATTACATGTCATACTTGATTTTGAAACATTTATCATTACATAATAAAATCCTAATTGCTCAAAATAATCTATGTATTTGCTTAAACAACTTCCTCTCTTGCTAAACTAGAAAGTTGCATTATTAGGAAATAATAGTGTTGAAAATAAAGAGTTAGCTTAGGCTTAGATTGGGTGTTCTATTGAAACCTTGCTTAAAAACATCTTTACTTCCTAAAATGTCTTTCATTTGGCTTGAAAGTGCATTTTATTCCAATTTTACGCATTACTTGATAACTCTCTTTATTCATCATTATTATTTGCTCAATTTATATGCAACTAGATTTCTAGTCTTAGTTTCTCACTTTACTATGGTTCTACCCATTAGAGATACCTACATCCTTTTTGTGCTTGATCATGCTATCCCTAACCTAGTTTATGAGTATTTCTATAGCTTGGTGTAAGATGGTAAATTAGATAGCCTTTATAGATCTCTAGTAGCCCGTAGAAGCCCTGAACCTTCTAACCTTCTAGTTATTTATTTAAGTACCCTATGTGCCCCCCTACCAAACACTATTGGTTCCATTTATATTCTTAGAGATACATTCTGGTACCCTTGATGGGACCTCACATATGATATCATGATAGTTCTATCATGTTTATAACTCTCCTACAGAACTCCCCTCTATTAGTTATTAGGATTTTATTTTTAGTTGTGTTTTGGCTTTCACCTTGGTTATTTTATCCTGCTCTAATTTTATGTTATTCTCCCTATTGGTTCTCCATCTATTTTTTTTTTTTAATCTCCCATGTTTCTCTTTATTTATTTCATCCATCATCAACCTCCCACCCTCGAGATACCAATCCCATCAAATTCAAGACCTTATCTCTAAGCTCACTCATGAGTAAGCTATGACTATAATGGAACACCATAGATGTCATAGGATCCAAAAGGTTGCCTCGACCCAACAAGGTAACCTAGACCCTCTTTAATTTTTTAGGGAACAAGATTGGTAGGTCTATAACCAAAAAACTTGATACCATTTTCACCATTTCAAGCTTCATTCATTTGAAGATCTTTCCCCTTGGCCTCATTCTATAATTCATTTACCGATTTGAGGTGATGAGGACCTCTTTGCATGACTGAGGCCTAATGAGGTACATGAGATCATTGATGATTGACATATATTACTTTATGTGAATGAAGTACACCCTTATACCATTAATATTAGGTGTCATACTTCCTCTGGAGACAAATATCACACCCATTTAATTTCAATTACCTCAACTAGTTCTTGTGTGAGTTCCCCACCTCTTTCTCATCAATATACTACCAAGAGAACCCCCTCATGTCCATTTTTTGGGACATAGGTAATCCAACTCAATGAGGCATAGCCATCACATGGAGTCCTCCCATCCTCCTAGTCCATCCTAGTCCATCCTTTAGAGTCTTAGATAAGCATGTTGATTTTAATCACCACCTATGGACTAGAGATCCATGGAATGCCTATCCCAAGCATCAACAACCTCAATTTGACCATCTTCTAATGGTACATGACCAACTTCATGGAGACCTAGGTCACTATGAATATTTCCATGATTATGCCACATTGTCCCATCATCCTTGTAAGGAATAATATCTTTCCCATGGTCATTCCCCACCCTATGGTAGAGATGATTTCCAACATGAGAGTCTCCCATATTAAGAGCATCCTCAACATCATCCCCTCCACAATCAAGGTCATGATGAGGTCTATTGGCAAATAAAACATCATAAACACCACAAGATTCCTCTCAGAGGTCATCACCAACCCACTATCAATTATGCCTATGAGGATCTTTGTAGGAATCCTCAATCCCCTTAGGTATATGTTATTCCCCTTCCTACTCCTATCCCTAAACTGCCTAGGTTTAATGGGACTCAGGAATCTAATCTCATAAAGCATATCAAGGAATTTATGATGGTGTATATAGATTAAGAATAGGATGAAGGCATGATGTTAAATCTCTTCACTCATTCTTTATAAGTTGAATCTCTCATTTGGTCTCAAAATCTGCCTCTAGATTCTCTCTCTAGTTTCTAGCTCCTTATGGATGACTTTCTATAGTAATTTCATATCTCCAAACTATTTAACCTTGACATCCAATTACTTAGCTCCATGGCACAGGCCAATGGTGAGTTGAACTTTGATTTTGTGAGTAGGTGGCACCCAATTGTCTTTATGTGTAAGACCAACTTCTCGGATGATGAACTTTATAACATATTCATGTGAGCATTGAGGCAAGAGGTTCACCTTGATGTCATCAAGCATGAGCCAACCTTATATGATGAAGTTATTAATGAGTGTCTAAATATTGAAGTCTTTGAGGTATGTCTGAGTATGGACCCTATGCCAACCTAAAATTCATCCTCTTTGCATGATCACAACCACAATGCAATTGGTGATGATGTCATTGATTCTCCTATTGAGAGAAGGATAAGGATAGTCACAAGGTGAATGCTTTGAGTAAAAATACAATTAAAAAGAAGGATTTTAAAACAAGTATAGAAAAACCATAGATGGTGTTTCCTTATGACCCCATGAAGTTTTAATATTTCCATTACATAAAGGGCCATGATGATGCCAATTATGTTGCCCAAAAATCTAATGTGCTATCCTCGCATCCATCTTAGAGTTATCTACTTGCATAACCCAACCAAAAATTAAATGTGTTCAAGGAGACTCTACCTAACCATAACAAGGAGAAGAAGAAGAAGAAGAAATCCAAGGCTAAGGCCCATCATTCCCCTTCTTGCTCTTTTACCTCTTAAGGTTCCTCTTCTTAGGCTGACTCAAGAATAAAAGCCAAGTGAGAGAGTAGAAAGGTCATTACTACTATTAACGTAGCCTATACTGGGTATGAGTGATTTTTCAACACATTTTTAGGTTGGGTCATCGACCCCATTGGAGAGACTAGTGGTACTGGGCCTCTTATCAAGCCCACGGGGCTAGGGAACCCTAAAGTTAGATTTGAATTTTGGTATAACATCCCTCCCTAGATTAGACAATATCCTTCCTCTATCATAGAGGAGTTACAAGGACTCTCAACTAGGATCTCAATTTGGGACCTTTTTTGACTTTGCCCTGAGTAAAGGGGCCTCATTTTTTATGATATTAGTCTCTCTTGTGAGGGCCCATTATGGGATGATTTTGAAGTTTTATTCAACTCTAACATGTCTAAGAACCCTCGTCCTTCTATGTTTTCTTTTAACCCTACCTCTTTTCCATATGCTTTGGTTCTTGCAAAGAGGGATCACTTCCTTCTCTACATTGAGACCTCCATCAATGATTGTCATGTTAAGATATGAATCATTGATGAAGGAACTATGTTGAATATCATTCCCTTGCATGTGTTCAATGATCTTGGGATTAGTTAGAAGAATCTCTCTAATTCTTGCCACAACTATGTTGGTTTCAACAATGACATGGTTATGCCAGTGGGAAATGTTAAGCTCTGGGTTAAGTTTAGCTCCAAGATAGTCAAGATTGATTTTTGTGTGTTAGACTTGGATCTTTCATACAATATGACTCTTGGCCATCCTTGGAACACTATCATGCAAGCTGTCATGTCAGCCATGTTTTGCATGGTTTATTTCATGCATGAAGGTGAGGTTCATACCATAGAGGTTGACCTAGATCCTTGGGAATTACTTTATACAAAGATAAATCCCTTAGGTAAGGCTTTGGTTGTCTCCTCATGGGGATATGTGAACTCCCACACACCCCCTACTTCTAAGTCTCATTTTTTGAAGGATGAACATTGTGATCTAGTTGAGTATTGATTAATGTTCACTCCTTCAAAGTCTTGCATGCATCAGCCAACTCCCTCTCCATATCCATGATACCATGTTGGCTATTCTCTTATGGGAGACCTCTTTTAATACATATCCCTATATTTTGAGCTTCCCTTTACATCTTGCTTCTCCCATCAAAGTATAGGCTCTCTTAATGCATCTCGTGTAGAGACTGCTAGAGTAGTTGAGTTTGATCTCAATTACTATTTCATTTATGTTATGGCACACAACCTATTCAAGGAGAGAAAGGCATACATCAAGTTTCAGAGATCATATTGTAATTACCAATAACCCTTTGATAGGTTAGGTTTGGATATTTCTCTCTGATGGCCTAAACCCTAGCATCCCCATAGTGCATGTATTGGAAGTTGAGATTGAGGTGTTAGACAAATCAATCCAACTTGCACTTGAGTGTTTCAATGAAGGAAATTCTATAAATGTTGAAGGATCTATAGATGTCAACCTTGGCACTTCTGCAAGGCCAAAGATCATCAAAATTAGTGCTAGCCTTTCTCCAAAGGAATGGTATGTCTTGGTCACCTTTTTGAAAGAATGTTTTGATGTATTTTCTTGGGAATACATCAAAATGAAGGGAATGGATCCCAAAGTCATTATCCATAACCTCATTATTGATGATGGGGCCCATCTCGTTCACCAAAATCAATGACCAATGGAGGTCAAAGTCTCTTAGTTAGTCAAGGTTGAGATTGAAAAGCTCATCTAAGTTGGTTTTATCCAAGCCATTGATAACCCATGATGGGTTACCAACATCATCCCTATTCTCAATAAAAATGGATCTATTCACATCTACATCAACTTTCAAGTTTTCAATTTGGCTTATCTAAAGGATAATTTTCCCACTCCTTTGATTGACCAAATTATGAACTCCATAATTGGTTTTGAGATTATGTCCCTCATAGATGGATTCTCAAGGTACAACTTAATATAGATTGTACCCAAAGTCTAGCACAAGATGACATTCACTACCCACTAGGGTACCTTTTGTTATGATGTCATGCCTTTTATTCTAAAGAATGTTAGTTCCACGTATCAATGTGTTATGACCCATGTTTATCATGACCTAATCCATAATATTATGGAGTGTTATGTCAATGACCTCTTCAATAAATCCTAGAAGCAGGATGAGCATATATAATACCTCAAGATCATCTTTGAGCATCTCAGGGAGTATCACATCAACCTTAACCTTGAGAGGTGTACATTTGGCATTTATACTAGAAAGATTCTTGGCTTCCTTATTTCATAGAGAGGCATTGTGGTGGATCATGAGAAGATCAAAGTGATCCTTGAGATGCCTCCCTCAATCTCATTCAATTTTAGTTCTTCCTTTAAAGACTCAACTTCCTTAGGCATTTATTTGAGGAGTATGCTCATAAATCCATACCCCTCACACATCTCTTATGTAAGAACACCCCATTTTTATGGTCTCTTAAAGTCTAAGTGGATTTTTAGGAATTGAAGCACATGATTCATAACCCTCCCATTTTGATGGCACCTATCAAGGGTCATGAGTTCATCTTATACACCTCTATCACTGATCTTTTCATTGAGGGCATGCAATGTCAAAAGGATGACACTGGTAGAGAGATAGAGTTGTTTAATACATCTCTTGCATGTTATTTGGCCCTAAGCTCAACTACTCTATTGTGGAGAGGCAATACCTTTCCCTCATATTTACCATGAAGAAGTTATAACACTGTATGTTGGGCCAAACTACCAACATGATTATCTAATTTGATCCACTCCACTATTTGCTCAATAAGACACATCTTGTCAACTGAACTACAAAGTAGATCATGCTTCTTCAAGAGTTTGACCTTTGCATTATTAATCAAAAATCCACCAAGGGTTTAGTTGTAGTTGAGAAACTCATCAAATGCCTACTACTTAATCTTAATATAGAATTGGTTGATGATGCCTTCGCTAATGAGATTATCTACTTGATCAACCAGATTGAGGTCTCTAAGTGTGATTGGTATTGGGACATTGTATATTACCTTGAGACTCAATCTTATCCCATTAACATCCCTTCACAGGAATGATATCAAATCCACAATATTTATACTTGCTACATCATCATCAATATGGTCTTATTCAATATAGGTCTAGATGGCATGTTCATGTAATGCTTAGTCCATAAAGACACCCCTCTCATGTTGGAAGAGTTTCACAGGAGTGTCTATGGTGGCCACCTAAGAGGGCAAGCAACCACTTAGCATATTATTAAGATGGGTTACTAGTGGCACACTCTTATTAAGGATGTTATCCAATACGGTAAGAAATGCAAGATGTGTTAGGTCATAGGGGATGTTATCAATTCCCATATAATCCTCTTACATTCCATTTCAACCCCTTTTCCCTTTTTAGTTTGGGTTCTTAAATTTTTTTAGTGAGTTTAAACCCACCTCTTTTGATAACCATTAATGGTTCATCACTACCACTTACTATTATACGAAGTGGGTTGAGGCTATGCCTCTTAGAAACATGTGTGGGAAGACTATGGCTGAGTTTTTCCTAAACCAGCTCATTTACAAGTTTAGGGTCCTCACCATGATTATGGCTGATAATAGCCTAGGCTTCCAAAGCCCTGAGATGCATGAGCTTGCTAAACACTTCATATCTAAGCTCCATTTCTCCTCCACCCATTAACCCCAAGGAAATGGGAAATATAAATATTCAAATAAGACTTTGAAGAATATGTTTCTTTGTATCATTTCCTATTCCAAGCATGACTATCATCTCATGCTCTATCCTACCCTTTAGGCCTACTAGACTAGCTTCCAGATGGCTATGAGGTCAACCCCATATGTACTTGTATATGGATCTGAGGTTGTTCTTCATTTAGAGTTATTAATACTTTCCTTGTGGGTTAAGACATTTGGATCCCTCTCTAATGAAGAAAAATGTGTTGCTTGCCTAATTGAGCTTGAGTATCTAGATGAACACTGTATTGATGCTCTTGAGCATAACCATACTTACTAGTGCCATCAACACCACCAATTTGAGAAACTAGTGTGTTTGCATCCATTCAAGGTAGGTGATATGGTCCTTATATTTGAAAAAGAGAACCTTAAGAAGGGAAAACTCATGCAAAATTGCTTTTTCTCCTTCGTTATCATTACCTCTTTAGATAATAGGGCTTATCATCTCTTGACCCTCAAGGCAAACCCTTACAATACCCAATCAATGGGTTCTGCCTCAATACATTTCATTTTTAGGGCTTTCATGGCCCTTAGAGAAAGTTACCTATGGTGGTAGGGCAAACCTTTCCCCTCTTCTTTCACCATAAACCTCCATGCCACTTGTATATGTGTGTGTATATGGGTTCTTTATTAGTAGTTCCTACTTCCTAATCACACTTATCTAGTAATATATATCAGATGAATCATACACATCACACACAAATCATATACATATGGGATAATAATGAGAAATGATTGTATATATATCACCAAAAAATACATGTTTTTTTTAAGGTACATCACATGGCTTTCTCTAAGCCTAGTCTCACAGTCTCCAAACTACCACATGCATGGCTATATATATGATACCATCCCAGTTAGCCTATGACTAGGCTTTATCTATGGTATCCCTACTCTAGGTGGACATCTTGATCTCTACCTCTTGACCAGTCTAGCCATGGTCTCCTCTAGGGTAGCCAATTTGTTTACCCTCTCTCTAAGTGCCTCCACTTCTCTAGCCTACTCTTGAGATATCTCAACCTATAGTCGATCAATCTTAACCTCTAATCTAGATATTTGTACCTTAGCTCATGATATAGATATCTCATATCATGTCATGGATACCTCATTCCATGTTGACTCTGCCTCTAGCCATGGTATCTAGTGTCATGCTCTCACTAGCTCTAGTGATGCTCATGCACCCACCTACCAAAAGTGAGTATGTGGCTCTACCCCCACTGGTAGATATGACACCTAATATGTGAGTGGTGTTTCCACCACATCATGGAATAACTTTCTCAATAGTAGGTCCAATTTTAGTCCAATCTAGCTAGGCTAGTCTCTTACACACATACACACAGAGCACATGTGTTAGTCACATATTAGCTCTCACTAAAGGATGAGTACAAAAGATAAAGTGTTATTTAACAAATAAATTTTTCTTACTTGGTTGTGTTGATGGCATTTATGGCCCTCTAATAGGTCATAATACTCCTAGTTTTGGTGGTCCTCATCATGGATACCTATCTCCACTACTGGATCCCTTTCTCTATCTTGATTGCCCTCCATGCTCAGCCCTAGCTAGCTTGGGTTGTGCCCATCTCATCTACACCACTAGAGCCTATCTTCCTAGATGCTAATATGGCCCTTATGGACCTTGAAACTCCTATGATCCCACATTTATCTCTATGCTAACATCTTCTAGCCACACCATAGATCTATATGGATCTCATATATAGATATATACTACATCCTGATCTAAGGTGGTCTGCATAGGCCCATCCCTATTTGAAAACCACACAACCCATGTAGTACTTTCTTCTAGTTTAGGGTATGCCTTATTTCCCCATGGTGTCTTTAATTATGTCAATGGGAGTCTCTCATAATCCTAAGATAGAATTAGGCTAGGTTTTGTCAATCCTCCTACCCTTGTATACTAGATTTGATCCAATTGTTGGTATAGTTCATCTAGGATATACTTGACGCATATGTATTTATATCTGTTAGGGTGTGGAGCTAAAAGCTTCACCAAGGAGCATTCATTAGTAGTTTCAGGTCTACACAGACACTGGCATCGGTCAGGAGTGATCGACGTCGGTCAGGAGCAGTTGCAGAGGCACCGACGTCGGTAGTGGGTCGGCCGGCGGCAGTCACAGACAAGCAACAGGAACCGACGTCGGTTACCTGTGTGTCTAGAGAGCTATTTTCATGGATAGAAGCGAGTGTTTGCATGATGAGTTTGAGTTGCAATCTCAAGCTCGTGTCTCTATTATTGGCATTACTATTTTTAGAGCCCTTGTTCAAGTGGCTTAACTGCTTGTTGGAAGTGCATGCTCAAGTCTCCTAATTCTATATGTAGAATTAGATCTTCCTAGCTTATAGTAGTTGTAATTATTGTAGTTGGGTGAATTATTGTTGTAATTCATTATATGTGAAGAACAGTACAGAATTGAATCAATCCAGGCTTGTTGGAGTTGATTGTTCTTGAGAGAGAGAGCTCTTGAGGAATAGAGATCTATTGAGAGATCTATACATCTAGGAGAGGTGCGAAAGAAAGAAGTTTCTTCAATTATATTCCTTTTGTAAAGAGTTTGTTAATACAAGTTTTCAGGGTGGTTTCTTGTATCTCTTGTTCTTGCTATTATCTCATTCTAATTACTTGTCAATCTGATTTTAATTCCACATTTATTACTTTCACAATTGTAATCTATTGTTGGTTGATCCCCCAACAAGTGGTATCAGAGCCTTGGTTGCAGGTTCAGATCTTGATATCCAACAATTGGTATCAAAGCTCAGGTGCACTAACAGGTGGTTCAGATCTGTGTAGTGTGTATTGATTACAGGTTCTCACAGGAGTTTCTGTAGGGATTTCTGTTTGAATGGGAGAAGCAATGGCAGATGAAATTAAATTGAGAATGGAAAAGTTCAATGGCAAAAATTACCAACATTGGAGAATGCAGATAGAGGATTATCTATATCAGAAAGATCTCTACTTACCGTTGGGTGGCGTTGCAAAGAAGCCCAAAGACATGGAGGATGAAGAATGGGAAGTTCTTGACAGAAAGGCTCTGGGGTCTATAAGACTGAGTCTAGCATCCACTGTGATATCTAATCTATCACAGGAAAAGTCTACGGTAGAGTTGATGACTACGTTAGCAAATTTGTATGAAAAACCCTTAGCTTCTAATAAGGTATATCTTATGAAGCAGTTATTTAATTTGCATATGAATGAAGGTGGATCTGTTTCTACTCATCTGAATGATTTCAATGGAATTGTGAATCAATTAAGTTCAGTGAATATAGTGTTTGATGATGAAATAAAAGCTCTTTTGATATTATGTTCTTTGCCTGAAAGATGGCATGGCTTAGTAATGGCAGTAAGTAATACTGCATCTGCATCAAATATTTTGAAAGTAGAGGATGTTGTTAGTGTTATCTTGAATGAGGAAATACGTAGGAAAAGCATAGAAGAGGCATCTGGGAATGCTTTAAGTTTTGAGAGCAGGGGAAGGTAGAAAGAGAAGAGCAAGAAAGGAAGATCAAGATCCAAATCAAAGGGGAAAGGTAGATTTAAATCCAAAAATGGCAGAAAGCCACAATGCTGGAATTGTGGAAAGATGGGGCACATAAGCAGAGATTGTTGGTCAAAGCCTAAGGAGGACAATCAACACGAAGGAAAGGAAGAATCCAAGATTGCAGGTATTGCACAAGATGCTTTAATTTTCTCTCTGCATAATAATATAGAATCTTGGGTATTAGATTCTTGTGCATCTTTTCATGCTACCCCTAACAGGGAATATTTTAGTGACTATATCCATGGAGATTTTGGAATAGTGTATCTAGGGGATGATGAGCCCTGTAAAATAATTGGCAAAGGTAAAGTGTAGCTGAAGATGCAGAATAACAACACATGGGTGTTGAGAGATGTGATGCATGTTCCTAGCTTGAAGAGAAATTTGATTTCTGCAGGAAAGTTAGGGGATGAGGGTTGTACAGTAACTCTCACAGCAGAATCTTGGAAGGTGACCAAGGGTGCACTTGTTATGGCCAGAGGTAAGAGAGAAGGTACTCTCTATTTGTGTAATTGTGTTACTAACAAATCTCCTTTTGTATTATCTACTTTAGATGTGGACGCTAAATTGTGGCACTCAAGGCTTGGCCACATGAGTGAGAAGGGGATGTCAATTCTTAAGTCCAAAGGTATGCTTTCAGATTTAAAAGGCATAGATCTAGAGTTTTGTGAGCACTGTGTATTTGGAAAATAGAAAAGAGTTAGTTTTCTCAAAACTGGGTCTACTAAGAAGAGGCACAAGTTGGAGCTTGTTCACACAAACATGTGGGGACCGGCTCAAGTTGCTTCCATTGGAGGATCATAGTACTATGTATCTTTCATAGATGATGCTACAAGGAAGGTATGGATCTATTGTATTAGAAGAAAATCTGATGTATTTGAGACTTTTAAAGTTTGGAAAGCTATGGTTGAGAATGAAACAGGTAAAAGATTAAAGTGCTTGAGATCAGACAATGGCGGTGAGTTTTGTAGTCATAAGTTTAGAGGTTATTGTTACATGCATGGAATCTACAGGCAAAGGATGGTTCCAAGGACACCTCAGCAGAATGGAATTGCTGAAAGGATGAACAAGACAATAATGGAGCGTGCAAGATGTATGAGATTGCATGCTGGTTTGCCCTTACAGTTTTGGGCACAAGCTGTTGACACTGTAGTATACCTGATTAACAGAGGACCCTCTATAGCTCTGGATGGTGGTATTCTAAAGGAGGCATGGACAGGTAAAAAGGTTGATCTCTCATATCTCAAAGTTTTTGGTTGTAAAGCCTTTGTGCACATAGATAAAGAAAATAGAAAGAAGCTTGATGCTAAGTCTATGAGGTGCACATTTATTGGCTATGGCTCAGATGATTTTGGTTACAGATTGTGGAATCTAGAAACTAACAAGGTAATCAGGAGCCGTGATGTTATTTTTAATGAAAGAGTGATGTATTGTGATCAGCTAAGGAAGTTGAATCAATCTAAGCAGAGCAATGGTGAATTGGACGAGGTGAAAGTCCAAGATGAGCTCACGAGAAAAAAAAATAATCACTTGCAGGAAAACATAGGTACCGAGGTCGGTCAGGAAGAACCGACGTCAGCTAGTAACAGGTCGGTCACTGTCAGAGAATTTGGGTGGACAGCGTGTTGTGGACGAGTCTCAGACACCCATCAGGAGGTTAGAAAGGGTGAGTAAGCCTCCAATTAGATATTCTCCTTCTTTATTTTATATATTGCTAACTGATGGTGGAGAACCAGAGATTTTTGAAGAAGCAATACAGGTGGAGTCCAAGAGTCAGTGGGAGCGTGGCATGGTTGAGGAGTTGGAGTCCTTAAGAGAGAACCAAACATGGGATTTGGTTGAATTGCCAATTGGTAAGAGAACACTCAAGAACAAATGGACCTACAGGTTGAAAGAAGGTGAGAATGGACAGATGAGATATAAGGCCAAATTAGTGGTGAAAGGATTTGCACAAAAGCCAGGTATTGATTTTGGTGAGATTTTTTCTCCTATTGTTAAAATGACTTCTATAAGGGTTGTATTGTCTTTGGTTGCTTTTGAGGACTTGCATCTTGAGCAGCTAGATGTTAAGACAGCATTTCTTCATGGAGATTTGGATGAGGAAATTTATATGGAATAACCAGAAGGATTCGAGGTCAAGGGTAAGGAGAAGTTTGTGTGCAGATTGAAGAAAAGCTTGTATGGTCTCAAGCAAGCTCTTAGGCAATGGTACTTAAAATTTGACAGGTTTATGACTGAGCATGGCTATAGTAGGTGTCAATCTGATCATTGTGTGTATTTCAAGAGATTTGATAATGGTAGATATATTATTCTATTGCTATATGTAGATGATATGCTGGTTGCAGGATCTCACATGCAGGATATCTCAGAGCTTAAGGTGAAATTAGCTCAAACGTTTGCTATGAAGGATTTGGGAGCAGCAAAGAAAATCCTTGGCATGAGCATTAAGAGAGACAAGAAAAATCACAGGTTGATATTGTCTCAATAAGATTATGTGGACAAGGTGTTGAAACGGTTCAATATGCAGGATGCTAAACCGGTAAGCACACCTTTGGCTGGACATTTTAAGTTGAGTAAAGAATAATGTCCTAATTCATATGATGAGGTAGAGTACATGAGTAAGGTTCCATATTCTTCCGTAGTAGGGAGTTTGATGTATGCAATGGTGTGTACTAGACCGGATATTGCCCAAGCAGTGGGAGTGGTAAGTATATGGCCAATCCAGGTAAGGAACATTGGAAAGTAGTTTAGTGGATCCTTAGATATCTGAGAGGAACCAGCAGTAGGCACTTGTGCTATGGAGGTTCAGATACTTCTCTACATGGTTATGTAGATTCAGATATGGCAGGTGATTTGGATGGCAGGAGAAGCACTACAAGTTATGTTTTCACTGCAGGTGGAATGGCGGTTAGCTGGATATCTAAGTTACAGAAGGTTGTTTCCTTGTCAACTACAAAAGCAGAGTATATTACAGCCACAGAAGCTAGCAAAGAGATGATTTGGATGACACGGTTCATGGATGAGCTTGATAGGGAGCATGAGAGTTGTAGATTGTATAGTGATAGTCAGAGTGCAATCCATTTGGCTAAGAATTCAGCCTTTCATTCAAGAACAAAGCACATACAACTAAGGTATCATTTCATACGATAGGTATTGGAAGATGGTGAGTTGAAGCTGGAGAAGATCCATACAGATAGGAATCCTACTGATATGTTAACCAAGCCAGTTACAAAGGAGAAGTTGAATCTTCATTCAACTTCTATTGGTCTTCATGATTGAGTTGAAGATAGAGGAGCTAGAAGATGTTGCTGTACAGGTACTGGTGCAGCTGTTTATCTCCAAGTGGGAGATTGTTAGGGTGTGGAGCTAAAAGCTTCACCAAGGAGCATTCATTAGCAGTTTCAGGTCTACACAGACACTGGCATCGGTCAGGAGTGATTGACGTCGGTCAGGAGCAGTTGCAGAGGCACCAATGTCGGCATTGGGTCGGCCGGCGGCGGTCACAGACAAGCAATAGGAACCGACGTCGGTTACCTATGTGTCCAGAGAGCTATTTTCATGGATAGAAGTGAGTGTTTGCATGATGAGTTTGAGTTGCAGTCTCAAGCTCATGTCTCTATTATTGGCATTACTATTTTTAGAGCCCTTGTTCAAGTGGCTTAACTACTTGTTGGAAGTGCATGCTCAAGTCTCCTAATTCTATATGTAGAATTAGATCTTCCTAGCTTATAGTAGTTGTAATTATTGTAGTTGGGTGAATTATTGTTGTAATTCATTATATGTGAAGAACAGTATAGAATTGAATCAATCCAGGCTTGTTGGAGTTGATTGTTCTTGAGAGAGAGAGCTCTTGAGGAATAGAGATCTATTGAGAGATCTATACATCTAGGAGAGGTGTGGAAGAAAGAAGTTTTTTCAATTGTATTCCTTTTGTAAAGAGTTTGTTAATACAAGTTTTCAGGGTGGTTTCTTGTATCTCTTGTTCTTGCTATTATCTCATTCTAATTACTTGTTAATCTGATTTTAATTCCGCATTTATTGCTTTCACAATCGTAATCTATTGTTGGTTGATCCCCCAACAATATCCTCCCTCTGCTCATTAGATAACTCCTATTCAAGATGGTGGTAGTATCCCCATACTTTGGCTAGCATAGAGCCTCTTGACCATAGTTTCTACTATCACTTTATATAGCGATAGAACCCCTAGAAATAATTAAGTGATCTATACTCTATGGCTATTTCACTCTCGGTGGGGTCCCACTAGATAGAGTTTGGCTATAGTTGTGTCCTAAACCTATGGTAGATCTATCTCCCTCCCTATAAAATTCACCCTATAGATCTGGTAAACATCTTCAATTCTTAGGATGACCTCTAACTCAGGCCCCAACTAGAATACATGTCTCTTAGGTACCCATGTGGTCACCAATGTGTTCACCAGGTCCTTAGAGTAATAAAATGAAGGCATATGTAACAATCTCCAAAGTCCTACACTCCATAGGTGATCTTAGTCCTCTATAGTTAGAGTGTCAACCTCCTTAACCAACCATGATGGGATTCTCTCTCAATTGGTCACCTCATAGGGTCTATCTCTCTATGTTGGCTACTCACCCACCTATGAAGGATCTCCCTCCATTGGTGCACTAACTCCCCTATGTGTCTATAAAATTGAGTAATAGGTAAATAGATTAGTGATGCTAGATATGAAATAGTAAAATCAAGTAAAAAATCAAGTGTTTTAATCTATTTATCTATTTCCCTTCCCTCTAACCTATTATAGGCCCTTTCAGGGCTTTCAGGGCTTTCTCAGGCTCCCCAAGGTCTATTCTAAGGCCTTTCTAACCTAGGACACAATTTTTTGGGTAATGTCATAGCTTGGTAGTATCCAAAGACATGTCCCCCATGGTATATTAGTGTCCCAAGCCATGTATTTTCCCATCAAGGTCGTGGCCTAAGGCATCACCCCTTGGGAAGCCTTAGGGATTCTTGTTTCTCCTTCCCAAGACCACTATTTGACTTCTCATCAGTTTTAGTGTGTTTCCCTTGGCCTCCCAATCATTTTACCTAGTTATTCCATTCAATTCATCCACTAAATCATTTGGATTCAATTAAAATGGATTTTGGGTATCCCAAACCCTAAAAATGGATAAATTTTGATTAGAGGACTTACACAAACCATTTTGTGAACCTATGGTATGCTCTTGCATCCTCATTTGCTCTATTTGGGATTTGGTGGCTGGTGGGATCTCCTTAGGCTCTCTAAAAGTGAAAATAAGTGTGAATGATTCACTTTTCACTTTGTTTTCCTCTTTTTAGCCCTTTTTGTTGCTTTTTGTGGGCCTTTTTTAGGTGTTTTACCCTTTTTTGCATTCCAAATCATGAAACCTTCATCTTAAGGGTTTCAGCCCATTATGAGTGCATTAGTGGTCTCTATTTTTTGATCCAAGGTTTCCTTAGGCCTGTTATATCCATATTTTGTCCCCAAGACCCCTTTTAAGTCCCTATTGACCTCGTAGGTTGGTGTCCCATCTCATAGGCACCCAACAATAAAATTTGCTTGTCGTGCTTCTTTTAACTAGTTGTTTCTCTAATTTTATATAGTTGATCCATTCTAACTCCCATTTTATCTTTTTTCCATGGTTTTAGGTGGGGTAATTATCTAATTATAGTAGTTCATGACTTGTTTTGGTCTTGTTGACTAGTCTTCATCTTCTATGAACTTCCCCCCACTTTCCTTTGTTACCTCTTACCATAGTTGGCATTGGTCAACCAATTTATTTATGACTTGGTTTCATTATATATTTCCCTCATGCAAATCACTTATCCTACCTCACTTTGAGATCACCTTTCCATAATTTATAGTCTTACATCCTTGATCCCTATAATGGTGCACCTCTTAGTGGTGACTCACACAAATGGAAATAGTTGGGGCAACCTAAGACCTACTACTGTGGCTTGGGTTATTGATGATCCATGGGGCCATGAACTTGTTACAACTAGTTTTTTCCTTACTAGTGAGATGAATAATGTTGTTTAATATCATGTAATCATTAGTACCTTGACTAATATTTATGGGTTAGGTACATGTTATGTGCATTTATTCTCTGACTTACTCTTAGTCATGTCTCAACTTATTGGTTCCTTGGCCATCCTTATCTCTGAGTTGATCCCCCTCTTTGAGGTGGTGCACAATTTGATCTCCTTTTTTGAGGATGTTTAGGTCACCCATATCCCTCATAGGGATAACACTAGGGTTGACACCCTAGTGAATGTCATTCTCAATTGTACAATTTGATTTTATATCACTTATGTCCCTTCTTTGTATGATCTAGAGCTAGAGATAGAGTGGGATTTGGATTACACAACATTTGAACTTTCACCCATGAATCATGCCATTGACTTATTTCACCACCATCCTTATCTAGTAAGTGCAAGTAATGTTCTCATTTATATTTTTAGTTCTTGCTTTCTTTTTCTTTTGTGTGGCTTCTAAGTACTACATAACACTCTTTCATTCAAGCATTGATTATTTATACCTTAGGCGTATATGTAATCATACTTCTCATGACCCTACGCCTCCCTATGATTACACATCAAATCATGTGCAGACTACTAATCTTGGTTATCTCACTTCAAGACATTTTCCACTTGTATAGACCTTTCCCATGTCAGACATCCATCCCCTATACATCCTCAGCATCATACTACCCTTTTATGCACTGATAAGCCCTTTAGATGCCTATTAGGGCCATTTTGGAGGCCTATTGACCACTCAAAATGGCCTTTTAACCCATGCCACATTTTTCCTTCACAAAATATATGGCCTAGGTTATGGCCCAAGTAGAACGTGTAAAAAAGGAGCCAGTTTGGCCCAAATGGCTAAAAATGGTTAATTTTTGGCCTTTGGTGAATTAGAGTTACCTTAAATGATGCCTCATCATTCATTTTCATCTCTCTCTCCTGTATTTTTTATTTGATATTATCTCTTAATCATCTCTCTTAAAGCTATCAAGTAATGCATAAACTTTGAAGAATAGTTCATTCTTAGCACACTTAGTTTTTACTATGACAAGGGATGCCCTACTAATCTATAATTCATCTTGGTGATGCACATTACTCTTTACAGTGTTCCTAAAGCTTGTGTTGCTCCTATCTCCTACAAGATTCCATTGCACCTATTTTTATGCTCCATTTATTGGATCTCTTTAAGTTGGTAGATTCTCCTTCACCTTTTCCACTACTATTAGCTCTTGGTTTGGACTCAAATTACACATAGCCTGATCTTCCTCCTTAATTGCTTCTTAGCTTGGATAATTAGTTGTAGAAAGTCTTCATAATAATTTTGAGTTTAATATGAGATCACTTTTCTATGAAAATTGAAATTTCTATTTATTTTAAGTAGTATATATGCCAAGTTTTGATTGTTTTAGTATTTTAGCTTGTTTAGGGAATTATCTAGTATAGTTTCTAAAGTTTTCACATTTGTATATGGTTAATAATATCCTTCATTTATTTAAATATCTTCTATTACATGTCATTCTTTATTTTGAAACATTTATCATTGCATAATAGAATCCCAATTGTTTAAAATAGTCTATGTATTTGTTTTAACAACTTCCTCTCTTGCTGAACCAAAAAGTTGAATTATTAGGAAATAGTAGTGTTGAAAATAAAGAGTTAGCTTAGTATTAGATTAGGCATGCTATTTCACCCTTACTTGAAAATGTCTTTACTTACTAAAATGTCTTTCATTTGGCCTGAAAGTGTCTTTTCTTCCAATTTTATGCATTACTTGATAGCTCTCTTTATTCAACATTGTCACTTCCGCTATTTATATGCAAGTAGATTTCTAGTCTTAGTTGTTCACTTTACTATGGTTATACCTATTAGAGATACATGCATCCTTTGTGTGCTTTATCACACTAGCCCTAACTTGGTTTACAGGTCTTTTTATATCTTGGTGCAAGCCAAAAAACTAGATAGCCTCTATATATCTCTAGTAGCCCATATAAGCCTTGAGCCTTCTAGCCTTTTAGTTGTTTGTTTAAGTACCCTGCGTACCCCTTGCCAAACACTAGTGGTTCTGTTCAAATTCTTGGAGCTACAATATGTTTGGAAATCTAAGATAATTAAGTTGAATTTAGAATTGTCAAGTTTTGGGAATTGTTTGGATTCCACTCATATTTATTTGGAAAGTCACTTGGTCTATTTTCCCCAAGATGGTCATTTTGTGTTCTTATGACACCTTTATCATGTCAAAATTAGAGTTAATGATTTTTATATGTTTTAAGTATATTAACATGAAATTAGATTGTAAATATCTTATTCGATAGTATAAAATTATATGTTACCAATTAAGGGAAACAAAAATTTTATACTCTATTTAATGTCATATGCAAAATAATGAAAAACCATTAAATGATGCATGCTATTAAACTTGTGTTTAATAAATAAGATGGGAATTTAATTGAGTAGTGAATTATAAGTGTCGAATCTATGATCTTTGAATACAAAATGTATGTGTTGAAACACACCACATTTTATGGAGAGAGTGTTTGGTTATGTTTTTTATATTCTATCTTAAATTTCTAAAGCATTAATTATAAATTTCTAGTGGGTGCTCATTTAATTGGATGGTTTTTGAAGTACTGCTATGAAGTGCCTTGATGAAATTTATCTTAATGAGTTGCTTTAAAAGATAAATGAATGAATACAAATTCTTAAGATTTATCAATGAAACTTATGATTTAGTAGTGGAGGTGGGATGAAAAGTTTTATGACCCTAGTGTTGAATATAATCAATTAGATTGGGTCCATGTGGAGAATAATTTTGGATTCATGTGTTCCTAAATTGTGAATTATTTTGTTAGTAATATCTTATTGAATTTTTTTATTTATCTATTGATGAATGTAATTGAATAAGAGGAATATTATGTTTTATGTCATTTAAATTATATTGTTATGTTTTATTATGATTTTGTAATCCACATTAGCATAAATATAAGTTTGATTATAGTATGATGTGAATGCATATTGAGTTTCTTCTATTCATAAAGTAACATGCCTAAGTATATTATGACTATTTTAGTCTTTAGGGTTATTTAATCAAATTGAAATAATGAGAAGTCCTTGAAATTATGAACATTCCTTTAAATCTTGAGTTGTATGTACACTATTCTTCCATGAAATAGGAACTCTTTATGAGAGTCTTGTTTAGTAGATTTTATGAGAAATATGACTTTCACACACTTGTCTATAGATCAGAATTTATAAGAGTATGTTATTACTCTTATACATCATGAGATTAATATATATCAAGGTATGGTACACTTTGTTATAAGTTCTGCTCATGAAGACCTATTCTTAAAGGTTTTGTGTTTTGCAAACCATTTTTAAACAATCTAGGCTGATTTATAAATAGTTTTGTTTTATTTTTATTTATTTTATTTAATTTTTTATGGTGGCGGGGGGGGGGGGGGGGGGTGGGGTTGTGACATACATAAGTCATAAATTATAACCTTTGGACTAAGGTAAATAATATTTTATTTTAATCTCATCAAAATTCTAATTAATTGAAATGAAAATGAACTTTGACATGTGAAATCATAAGTGTCTTTATCCCTCACTTTTATTATTTGAATAATTTTTATTTTTTGTTTTGCCTTTTTCATCTCCAAATTCCTCACAAAGCTGACTAATTTTAATTTCATGTACATCAAACCTTTCTACAATATTGAATGTATTTCATCCTATCATATCTAGATCTTCTTTAATTCATGATTTTAAATAGTCTAGAATTTTTTCCCTTGCAATTTTATCCTCTTCTATTATTTTTAAATATGCATTTAATGTTTCTACCTTCACACCAGGTTCAAAAGTGGATCTTATCCAAAATTTTCCATTCATAAATTTATCTATAAGTATAGACAACTCATCTAAAGACATACTCCTTATTCATTTAAATAACTTAGTTGTCAGACTGTACAATGAAATTGGATTGAAATCTTAGTCATAATCTCTTTTCAGACAACATGTAATCCCACTATTTATGTGTAGATCAAAATTAAGAATCTATATTTCTAATATATCTTCCAAAAAGAGTAAAAATGATAGTTTATCATTTAGACTATCTAATGTTGATTTTTTAAAGATATTGATAATCTCTTTTTCAAAGGACTAAATCACAATTGAAATATAATTTTTAATTTTTTAATCAAAGATACATTAAAGTGAAATCATTAGTGTTATTTTAATTGAAATAAATATTTTTAAAACCTTCAATGTTTTTGAATTTTCATGGTTAGTACTAGGGCAGTGCAATCTTTTATTTATGATCTAGGTTATCCTTGCTTTGTAAAGTTTGTCAATAAAATTTGTACGAACCCTTATATTTATTTTTTATTTTTTGATGTTTGTAGATATTGATCATTTGATATTTTTTGGACTTGTAAAAGAGAATATAAGTAGACCTATATTTTATTATGACATGAAGAAAAGTAAATCTATGATTTTCCAGGATAGTTTTCTGACATTCAATGGTATGTTGTCCATCGATAATGTAGGAAGTGAGTCTCAACATATTGAAACTCATGAAAAAATCTATATCTAAAATATCACAAGTTTATTTAATAAATTAAATCTATCTTGCATCTTTATAAAGAGGCATAGGGTTAATAACAATGAGATAACTAGTTGATCAACACTAGTTTGATCTAGAGATTATACTACTATTTATAAGGTGCTTGGTAGCATCACTAAAATATAATATTAAAGGATTGTTCATTAAGAAATAAAAGTTGAATATATTGATATGTTGAAGAATAAATATTTTTAAATTCTTTTCTATCCTGATTTAAGATAGCCATGTCCTATGTTGAGTATTTTAACTCATAGAATTGTGATAGTGAAGTATTTTTTCTAGGTTGTCTAATTTTAACCTTCTCATAAAAGTAAAATTTTTTGCATGGAATGCTATTTTTCCTAATTATTTATACATATTAAAATGGTGGGTGATAAATTAAATAAATTCATATCAATTTATAAAAAATTATTACAATTCCACTGAGAAAAAATTGACTATTTTCTACATGACTATTATCGCCATCTATATAAATTTCTATTTTACAACCATAGGAACACCATGAATCCTTTTGGTGTTTTACTAAATGAAAAATGCCACTTTTTATATAAAAATAAACCTTTATCTCCATTTTTATAATCTAGCATGTTTTTTAGGTTGTTTATATGTTCCACTTGAATAGTAATCAAAACATCAGTTTTAAATTGCATACCTAAAATAATTCCAACCACTTGATGTTCCCCTAATATTAAATGAAACAACCATAGGTCATTGTGGTAGTTATCTAGGTAGTACATCTCCATAAATCACTCCTAAACTCTTATATCCAAAGTAATAACACCATCTATAAATGTAATTACCTTAAAAGGGGTTTAGCCAACCAGAGCCATCATTTCCTATAATTAAATAATTGATTTTTTTAGATAGATGAAACTTGCATATAATTAAATATTAAAATCATGTTTTAAAAACATGTAAAACCATCATATTTATAATATATGGCCACATATTCAAATGGTTATTTTAAAAATGTATACATGAAAATAATATGTCAAAAAGATTGAGAGATAATCTAATCAAATAGGGGATAAACATAACTTTTTATAACTAGGTAGATTCTCTACAAGGTGTGTCTATGTTGTGGGATCACATTAAAATTTATCTCATTTGTAAATAGTTTAGCCTCATCTTTTAGAGCACTAAATATGGAGGAAAAAATGTACCCTTATTTGACTATCTTGTCTCCAATATCAGTTGTAAATAACTTCTTGGGGCTCGCCATTTATTGTGCATCACAAATAACAAACAATCAAAATGTTCCTATGGCTAATCTTTAATAACAACTATAGGGTCTTTTAATATACTTGAAGGTATGTGAAAGACTAATTACATTTACAATGTTTTCTAATGGCTTGAGTATTAGGACATAACCCTTCACTTCAAGGATAATAAGTAAAATTTATAACCACTTAGTTTAGGATTATAACTTCCTATGAGTTTTACAATTGTCATAACATAGTTTTCACTTATAAGGAAAAATTATTTACAAGTGTGAAAGAAACAAAATTGAAATGTGGAATTACAAAACAATATGTTTAGATTAAAAAAAAACCCACCTTGGAATCCAGCCTGGAACATAGTTAGAAGCCTGAGTCTCCAAAGGAAAAGCACAGACAAAGAAAAACCTCCCATAAGATAGGGGTGGGGGCCCCCTCCAGGACATAGAAGGGGTCCAGTTCCTAGACATCAAAAAATATCCTATAGAGGGGAAAAAATATTCCAACTGAGAAATCAAAAATATCAACATCTAAGAATAACAAAAAAAAACCATTATGAGAATATCCATAGTTATTTTATTTAGAAAGTGTTGTAAATCTTATTTACTCCTAATTTTTCCAAGGATTTCATTATGGAAGAGATTCATTACTTCCCCATAATGATTATAAGACCCCTGATTAGTGTTAGTATCATCCAAATTTATTTTACAAAATTGGACTCCTTGGGCTTCTGTACATGAATCCATGAGGTGACCAAATTTCCTACAAAAAAAAATTATCCCTTTTGTGATTTTTTTTAATTATATTATCTAAGAGCAAACCTTGCTGAATATAAGTGGAATAATCTAATCTATTGTTATAAACACATAAAGTCTAGCTATGCACCAATTTGGGGATTCTTGAAATATTATCAAAATGATAATACACAACCCAAAATTAACGACACCAATAGGAATAGATAGAAAAGGTAAATGAGAATAGTTAGAGAATTCTTAACATCAATTTTACCTTCTCATAGCTCCATTCCAATACTTGAAACTTGTGTGATTAATCTTGTAGACTTGATTGTTGGATTGCTTATAGTTGCTTGACAATGGCTTCTAAGGAGACAATGGGTGTTGGTCAATGGCTTGAATGCTTAGATGTTAGTATTGATATGCTTAATGGATTGATTGTGAATCATGTGTAAATTATTTCATTTATTTGATCATTATCTTGAGTAAAGGGGAGGTGGTGTAGATTTATAGGTTTGTGGAGGAAGATCTATGGTCCAAATTTGATTTTGGGCCATCAAGATCTAAGGTGGAGGATTTTCCATGGAATTTTTAATTCCATGGAAACCTATGGAATAGAAAATTATAAAGGGAAAGGGATAAAATGGAGAGATTTATAGAATTATCCAATTCTATAAATCTCTTCATAGGGTTTTTAGGATTTTATGAAAGGCTAGTTTAGGGTGGTGGGTGGGTAGTTATGATTTTCTTGAATTTTAAATTGGCTAGTGGGATTAAGGGGTAGGTTAGTAGATAATAAGTCTTGTTAGGGGTCTTAATGATGGGATTAATTGGTTTTAGGCTAAAATAAAGGTTATTAGGTATATAGGAATGGGTATGGGAATTAGGCCAAGGGTTAGTGTAACTAGAAAATAGGATAATTAGGCTAAATTAGTAAAAATTGGTATAATTAGTGAGGTGAGCATGTTTTTATGCATGCACTAGCCAAAATCATCCTTTTACATTAAAATGTGATAGTTTAAATTGTCACAAGCATACCAAAGACTTATGTAATGCTTTCTAGAATCTAATCCTCCTGGAATGTAGGAGGGAGGCCAGGGAGTTCAATCCAAAGAGGTATCTAGTCTAACTTTAATTCTAGGGAAGACTAATTTAACCTCATGGTTAAATTATGAGGATTGTCTTTCCCATAAACCATGGGCTTTCATTAAGGATTTTCATGAAATCATTTCTTCACATAAAATAAAATAGCCAACACTCATTAATAAGATCAATAGTTTTAACACATTGAATCTTAGTCCATTTATTATTGATCCAATTCTTGATTGATTCAACCTTGACTTGGTCCAATGAATTTCACAAGGGAATTACTATATTTCTCTTCAGCCTCATCTAAAATCTTATCAGGAACATACAAAACTAGACTCCAACTCTTTAAGACATTAAACAAGAACTTGTATTCATCACTCAAAGGTTCCTTGATGTATCTAGGGTGTTCCTCTAAACTTTCCATATTATTAGTAGAAGGGGATAACCACCAATATTTAAAATATCAAACATAACTTGATGATTTAATGGCAACAAATAAAGTCAGAGGATATTTAAAATTACAAAAATGTGGAATAGCTAATTAATGTTCCCACCACCAACATTTATTAGAGGGAAATTTTTATCTAAAATTAAAATGGGTATAATGTAATCGCATTCAATTCACCAATGACTTGAATCAAGAACATGCATGGGTGAGTGCATATCCCTACCCAACCCAAAATGCTAATCAATCCTCAATAAGCCAACACCTTACATTAACCTAACAAGGATTCCCTTATAATTAATAGAACACCAAAACTTAAAATCCCAAACAAACTTAATAAAACTTGCAAGTCCTAAAGGACCCCGACCCTTCAAATAAAAATGCATGAGAATCACATAAAGTTGGATTGTCTCAAGATCCTTTATGATCCCTGAGAGTTTCCTTTAATAAATTCATGGGATTTTTCCTTATTATTTTGAGTTTTTCTTACTCTTGTGTTAGCACCAATTGTTGCTTTCTTCTTTTCCCTTTTTAAATTTTTAACCTCAATCCATTTTTCCTCCTAAGTTAAAGGAGTTTCCTTGATAGCTTAGTCTAGGGAATATTGATATTAATATAAAAAATTAAGAAAGATTCATTCCTAGCTAAGAATTGGGCCCATGGGACTTGATATCCTTATTCATAGGGGAGGGAGTCTTGATGGAGTCCCTAGGTGAACCAGTGACTTCTTTCTAGCTAGAAAATTCTCCACCTTAGGTATCAAAGAAACGAAAGGGTGCCTAGATAATGTGGAAATCATTTTACCTTTCTATTTAAGGTTAAGAAGCTTATAAGGTTTATCTAGAATCATATTTATAAGCTCCAAACATTGCCTAAATGATTTAGGATCAAGATTCATCCCTTTGGAATTTTGTAAGACCATCTTGTTCAAAGTAGGATCTTCAGGGGGTCTTTCAAGACCAGTCTCTAATGTTCTTGAACTAAAACTATCCTTAATTATAAGGGTGATAGAAGAGGAATTTATTTTGGCTGGGGCTTCCCCTAGGGCTCACCAAGCCCACTATTAAACTTCTCAATCATGTCTTTCTCCATCTATTTTTGAAAGATTGGGTAGTTGATTTTATCGTGACCTAAAAAGTTGCATTCTTTACAAATAACTTCGTCTCTTTCATAAATGATCTTCTGGGTCCTATTTCTAAATTTGGATTTTAGCTAGATACTTTTTAGAACTAGTTTATTCATCTAAACATAGATATTGAATATAGATTCAACTAATCTTTTTTTAGACTTTATAACTGAGTCAATAGACATTGGTTATCCAATGGATTGATAAATACTAAGAAAAACCTCCTCCTACAAAAATTCTAAGGGAAGTCATAGTAATGTAACCCATAAAGGTATTTCCATTATAGAATCACTATCAAGGTTCAATCCAGGCTTCCATTTCCTAAAGGACAAAAATGATTTTCCTAATTACCATAGCCCCCTTTCTAGATATTTCACATAGTTTTCTAGTGAAGAGAATGAGACCAAGAAGTAATTTTTTGGCATTGCAACCAAATCAATATATCCTATTGATTTCCACTTTCTAGAAACCCATTTTCTAAAGATATCAATTCTTGGTCTATGCCCATAGAAGCACACTAGTAGATAATTATCTAAGGAATATTTTGTATTATCCATAATGGCATCTGGGATGTTCATAAACACTTCATTCTTCTCCATAATTGGCATGAGATTATAACCAGTAATGGACTTTGAATCACCTGTTCTCAAGAGAACATCAAACTAAGAGTGCTTGGACACATGGTCCTTCATAGCCTCATTATTATTTATCCCTACACTATCTATAGTCTTAACATGCAAATCATTTCTAGCTAAAGCTCCTATAGCCAAATTCCAAGATCTATAAGCTAAAACCACCCCCTCTAACTTTTTAGAAAATAATATGTTAATATTGATTTTATTTTTAATGATTAAAAATTATAAAAATGTAAAATAATATGTTGATATTTATATTTATTAAATATTTCAAAACTATAAAAATGTTCAATTTTTTCTTATTTAACATTAAAATTAACATTGTATTTTATTTTATTTTCATAATAGTCTACATTTTATTAATATGACAATGTTTGATCTTTGCCTATCTTCTTTATATTAATTACAACCACTCATTCTTTATCTATTTATTATTATAAGAGTTGTTTTATTAATATTATATCATCTTCATAGTGTGTGGTTATTAGTTCTTAGTCTCCTTGAAAGTTGACACATTGAAAAAAAAATGTTATGATAATGTTTTATTAGAGAGTTATTTTTTTAATCTTTTTTTCCTATCTTTTTTCATCTTCTTTATAGTGTTCAACCACCTATTCTTAGTCTCTGTATATGTTGAGTTATTTTCTATCTTATTTATAGTGGGTGGCTACCTACTCTCAATTTCTTTATAATTTCACTTTTGACAATAATATATTCAAGAATAATATTGTTCACTCTTATCTTGACATGTTTATACTAGAAATATAAAAAAATTATCTTCTTTATAGTGAGTGGTTTCTTGCTCTTAATTTCCTTAAAATTTGACACTTGATTAAATTTTTTTATGAGAATGTTATATTAGAAAACTATTTTTGTATCTTATTTCTATATTTTTATAGTAGTTGGTTGCCTGCTCTTACCATATTTATAATTTGACACTTTAAAATGAAATGTAGATAATATTCTTAAATCTTATCTTGAAAAAATACTATTAAAATATAATTTTTTTTATTTTTTTGTAATGGGCAAACATCCATTTTCAGTGTCCATAGAATTTGATAGTTGATGGAAAAATGTTAATCATAATTTATCTTAGTTTTAGTGGGTAGTTACTAGTTCCTAGTCTCTTAAAAAATTTAACACTTGATATCCTTATAATAAAATGATCTTTGGAATGGGTGACCACTTGTTATTTTTTTCTATTTATTTTAGGAGAATGGTCTATTAAAAAATAATAATAATTTACCAAGATAAGCTAAATACAAACATTGTTTAAATATTTTTCTATAAAACTACATTTTATTAAACACCTATTCTAAAATATATTTTTTCACATTTGTATAATTTTAATTTTTTGGTATTTATTGAGAATAGGCAACCACCCATTATTGGTCCCTATATCTTTAGGTAGTATTTTTTTTATAAGGTAAAACTTGGTTCATGTTTGACTTTATGAGACATTATCCCTAGTTCAGACCTAACCATTACCTCTCTGAAAATGGTATACCATAACAATAACTATGATAATGTTTAGGTGGTACTTTTTATATTTATTTTAATTAAGTTAAACATAGTTCAATTTCATAGCAAACATTGAATTTGCTTAATGTAATTGTCTTTTATTTTAATAAACAAATATTTTAAAGTTTTATTAGTATTCAATATGAAACATCTAATATTTAGAAGGTAACTATTATCTTGATATTATTTTAATATTATATCTAGTTTTTAAATTATAGTATTAAATATGAAATAATTAAATTAAATGATATAATTTTATTTATTTATTATCAATCAACACTTTTGTTCAAAGCTACAAATTGGTTTAGAACACATATGGGGGCATATATCCCCATATGAATACCAAATCAATAGCCTATAGGGCTTGAAAACACCATATTCAACCACAACCAATCTCATGATTACCATATCTACAACCAATATATTTTAATTATACCACATATGACCATAACCAACCTCATATGCCTAGTGAGATTTGAATCTAGATGGCATTGGAAACAACTTAACCACTATACCAACTCACCCACATCTCAGTGGTAAAACACTATAATTTTATTATAGTTTTTTTTATATAATTATGGTTTTTTAATATAATTATAAAAACTATTATTACAATCTTTTAGTATAGTATTAAATATGAAACAACTAATATTTTGAAGGTAATCTATTATCTTAATTCTATTGTAATTATATATAAAAAAAACATTTTTAATTTAATATTATGTTTAATTTATTGTGAGAGCATAAGTTTAATTTGCTCAAAAATAAAAGATAATAATATTTTTAATTTAATATAATGTTTATTATATTGTGACAAACTAGGTAAAATTCATTTGAAACTATAAAATATTTGAGAAAATAAATTTAATCTGTTTTAAAATAATATTTAGAATGTTAACTATGTCTATTTTTATTTTTATTTATATTAATTTATATATAACTTATTGTTTTTTAATTTAATATTATGTCTAATAATAATACATATTTTAATTAAATATAATATTTAATTTATTGTGAGAAACTAAGTATAACTCATTTAAAACTATAAAATATTTAATAAAATAAGTTTAATTCATTTGAAACTAATATTTAGAAGGTTAATTATGTCGAATTTATTTTTAATTCATTTTAAACTAATATCAATCTATATATAATTTAATATTATGTCTAATTTCTTGTTAGAAAAAAAATTACATGAAATTTAATTTTTTAATTTAATAGTATTTTTAGTTTAATATAATGTTAAATAATGCCTAATTATTTTTAATGAAACTAATATTTGGGGTTAATTATGTCTAATTCATTTTTATTATTTTGATAAAACACTTTTAATTTATTTTAAAATTTATAATTTTAGAGAAAATAAATTGTAATATAATTGAAACATTTAAACTTGTGAAGACAACACACATATAATCTACCAAAAATAAATTTGAAATTTATGAAAAAATGTCTACTTTATTTGTATTTATTTTGAGATTTTTTTAAATTTAATTAAAACTATAAACTCTAAGAAAATAAATTTATTTTATATTAAACTTTATAATTTGTAAGAAAAAACCTATAATACAATTGAAACATTAAATTTGTGAAGGCAACACACTTACAATCTACCAAAATTAAATTTAAAATTTGGGAAAATTTAATTTTGTCTTTTTAATTTTTCACTATATGAACACAAATTGTAACTAGTCCTAGATGACACCAAAATGTATTTTTAGTATAGTGTAGGTACTTCCAATTTTTTTTTTAAATGGCACAAATCAAGGAAGTTATGAAAGCACGATGGCATAGGTATTGTCAAACAAGTTCCATTAGGGGTTTTCAAATTTCATATTCACTCCATTTAGTATATTCAAAATTTGAATTCACCATAATTTTAAAATAATCTCATTAGAGGTTTTCTAATTTAAAATTTACTATGCACCACATATTTAAATTTTGAATTAGGTGGAAAATCTCAATGGGTTGGTACATTATAATTTTTTACAATCAAATAAATCGATTTCATTTTTTCAATTTTTAGAAGAAAAAAAGAGTGACATATCATTTAAAATAAATAAGAATATCCAAGGTCATCTGGAAGGGAGAAAAATATCACAGTTAGTTGTGTGAAAGAATAATACAACATTCATTTGCATGAGATAAGTAATATCATGATTAAGTGTTAACTAATGTGATATGACATGCTATGGCATTTGATGACTTATGATGAATTGGTTAACTACTCTTTGGAACCAATGTCAAGTGTTAAGGTGTTTTCACAATGGAACCCATGTCAATTGTATTGTATGGATAATGTTTTTGAGTAGGTACAGAGGCCTAACATGGTTGGCATTGATATTTTGGATCTAAGGAAGAGGCTATGTGATTTTTAAAATTTGAATATTGCTAAGTGTTTATATGAGTGAGGGGATAATAAAAAAAGCTTAGTAAATTAATTTTTTATTGGTCTCAAAATAGATGATCCATCCCTTTATTATTGTAATCTTGTGGAGGTTGGCCCAAAGGTTATTCTTGTAAGTAGTTTGAAGTTTCCTCTACATGTGGACTCATCATCATTGGGGGATCTAGTAGTTAAGCAATTTCTCCTTTGGCTAGTGTTTATAAATATTTATATAGGTTTGATTTATATCATTTATGTGAAACATGTGTAGGGTGGATTAGATTTGAAAAATTTAGAGTGAGGATGGTGTTAAATGGGTGGCATTGATTCCTTAGTATAGAGTGAAGACAAGCAGATTGGTGTTAAAATGAGGAAATGATGTGTTCAAAAAAGGGGGAGCCTTGTCAAACTATTTATTTTGGAGGACAATAATATGCATGAGGTTATGGGGTTGGCTTCTTAGGCTTTAGTTAGTCAGTTTTATGGGCGGCACAATAGTGAGAAGTATTTGAAGTAGTGGATAAGATTGGAATAAGAATCATGATTAGGATATTGTCCCTCTTTTTTTCCTAGGGATGGATGGATTTTTTTTCCACTTTGTATAAGAACCTATGAATATCTTGGGGCTCAACTAGAAATGGGAGTCTAATCATTTATCCCTAAAGAAATGGCCCCATTTTTTTATTTATGGTTAGAGATAACTTTCATTAACCCAATTTGTGTAAAGCTCCCAAGTTTGCCACTTAAATTTTTGTCTCTTGAAGTTTTAAAGGAAATTGGGAACTCTTTAGGCATTTTAATTAAGGTGTTTATGAGATTTATGGTTTCAAAAATGATGTCCATCACTTAGATTCAAGTGGGTTTAGACTTGTACAATGGCCTTGTTGCATAAATTATTATTCAAATAATTTATTTTTATCATTTTAAAGATCTTGATGATGTTTTAATTACCTTTAAATGTGTAAGATGCCATAGGTATGGCCATGTGGCTATGGATTGTGAGCTCAAGTTTAGTAGACAAAAATGGGTGATAAATTCTTGTTCACATAGCATTTAAAATGGGGATGGTTTAATATATTAAATCAATAAGATAGTTCCTCCAATTATTGAAAAGGAGGAAGGGGCTGACATTGGTATTGGGAATTTTTTGGAGATGTCAAGAAGGATAAGTCCATTATTATGTAATAAGTTATTGATCATATTTATAAAGATCAAATGTAGAAGGCTTCATTGGTAGTGGACAAAGGAAGGGATCCCTTTCATCTTTTTGAGGTGAATGTTAATTTGGATAACTATTTCTTCCTCTCCCTCATTAAATTATGATAATTGGGTAAATTATGGGATGGTTTTTAATATTTTTCCTATTTTGGAGGAAAATATGCATGTGATTCTTGAGGATTTAAAGATGGGAGATTTGACTTGGTGTTTTTCTTCTTTACCTAATTTTAGAGATGTTATTTGGGGATGAATTTATTAAATGTCTCACAAAATATCTTTGAGAATAGAATATTATCTGATGGGAAGGATTCTCACCAAGCAGAGGGTGCCTACTCTTAAGGGTCCTTTAGATACAACTTGAGATCTAGGGTTCCTAGCCATGGGAAATATGACTTTGGTGTAGAATGGCGTTTGGGTATAGATGTTTGTAAGGGGTTTTTGGGGAATGGGATGGGTATAAAGTCCCACATATTATTATCACAAGCTAAGGCAAGAAAATATGAAATTTTATTATGGGGATTCTTAGTGCAGAACAAACCCCTATAATGAGTGGATCATGATTTTTATGACTTTAAATATAATATGTTTAGGTAGTAACTTGAATAAACTAGCCTTGAGAAGGATTTTGAATTCCCATAAGCTTGATGTTTTGTTATTTCAATAAAATATGGTGAAAGGGGGTAGATTTTTTAGTGACATGGATAAGATTTTTTAGGATAGGGAATTTATATAGGCTAACTCGATTGTTCATTCTATGGTTTTGATCTTTGGATGGTATAGAAGTTTATTTAGGTGCTCTAATTATTTGTCATTTTCCTTAGGTCTAGGTGTTGTTTTTTACACCCAAGATATGAGATTGGAGATCACCATTATAAATTTATGTGGTCAATATGTTGGTAAGGTGGCTTACTAGGAGAGTTTTTTTGCTTCAAATTTGGTTAGTCAAAATAATGTGATTATTGGTGGAGACCTAAATTTATCTTCAAGTAGGGCTAAGATTTTAGGGGCTAATACAAAACTAAACACATTATCAGAATACTTTCCAATGAAATTAAAGTATGTGGACTTGGTGGACTTTGATCCTATGAAGTTATATCCAACCTAGAGGAATATGAGGTTTGGTGAGGATAGGGTGGAAAAGAGGATTGATAGATTTCTTCTGAATGATTCTTTGGTTGGTGATCATATTAGAATTAGGTAGTGAGCTGGGAGTGGAGGTGATTCTCATCATTTTCCTATTTTCTTGGAGATAACATTGGCAGGAAAAAAAACCCTAAGCTACTTTAAATTTAACCCAACCTAGATGGAAGATCCTACCTTATTAAATAAAATTGGGTCCCATTTAATAGTGCTCTCATAGAATTATCTTGCATTAGTTTTTGTAAAATTTGAAAAATATCAAACATGTAGTAACTGAGTGGGCATGAAAAAAGAGGTTGGGGGAAGAGAGAGAATTTAATTAGTGGAAACTCATCTAGAGGCCATGTATAAAGGGGGTTTGGAAGGTATTCCAAGTTAATATTTCAATAATTAAGTCAAATTCTTAAGATAAAATAAGAAGAAAGTATTAGTAGATAAAGAGGCTAGCCAAAGGTGATTAGAACACAAAGTATTTTCATCACTTTATAAATCATAAGAAGAATGTGAACACTATTTTGAAGATTGAAAAATATCATGCTTCAACAGCTACTATATTTTAATACATTACTAATCTTAGAGTTGAAAACCTCAGTGGTATTTACAAATAAGAAAGTAGGGTAACTATTACTGAAGTGATCAAAATGACCACTTTATTTACAAGATTTTGTGAATGAGGATAATTTGAATGTGTTGAATGAGGTATCAAAACATGATTTAAAATTAGTATTCCATTTTTTTCAAAAGGGTAAGAGTCTTGATATGGATGGCATGCCTTCTAATATTTTTTGGATTTTTAAGAGACCACTGAGGAAGATTTATTATGGGTTGTTGAAGAATCTAAGTCATTAGGGAGAGTGTTAGCTGATTTAAAATCCAAATTCATCACTCTCTTTCCAAATATTGATAACCCAACTTCCTTTGAATAATATAAGATCATTTTCCTTTGTAATTGTATACACAAAATTATAGCCAAAATTATTGCTTTGAGGGTTAAAAAGTTATTTTATGGTTCTATCTTGCATTAAAAATCTAGTTTTTTGGAAAGAAGACAAATCCATGATGTGATAAGAGTTGTATACACAATATTTTTAAACTTTACCAATTATTGATGATTTTTATCTTGTATGTACATGTCAAGTTTCAATATTTGTATTACCTATACCATCTCTTAAAACCAACATAAGTCCCTCATATACATTTACCTAAGATTTGACACCTCCCTTACACTCCTCTCCAAGAAATTCACCACCTCAAATAGCCCCTACTAAGCCAAAACCTCTTTTTACCATCTTCTAAGCATAGTCAAATAGGTCAACCCTATTCTAGGAATTGAGAACATTAAGGGACTAATTCGGCCTAGCCAACTTAATTCAGGACCTAATTGCTTTATTTCCTAAACAACTAGGTTAAATGGGTTGACTGAGTCAACTAAAACTTCATAAGGGTTTAGTATTAGATCTGGATATATAAACACATCCTTCATCCTATTATCATTGAGAGAGATATAATCATTCATTTGTGCATATGTTTATCCACCATTATACTTGAGGAGTCATTACTTATGGTTTCATACTTCATCTATAGAGAAGAATCTTGTCTTGTGGGATAAGTATTTTATATGCATAAGATAAGTCTTGTAACCTATATTTGTTATCCTTATGAACCAAAAAAACCTATTACAAAGCACCATTGGACAAGGGAGAGAATGATCTTCAAGGTAAGTATTCTTGACTCTTACCCCTCTTTTATTAGTAGATAGATTTACATGTATTGGCTTATGAATGTATTTATCTCTCCATGTTTAAGATTAAATCTACATTGACTTGAGTATAGTTATTATTTTCATGTTTAATTTTACATTTATTATCCCCCATTTATGCCACAAGTTTTGGTGACAATTAGATTAGATTTAATTTACTTTGTTATTTGTTTTTTTAGAAAACCATAGGACCTAACTAGGGTTATTGTGTGGTATTGATTGACTAGAGGCTTTGGAACCCTCTTTAGTGATATTATGTGGTAAGAAACCTCCTAGGTAGGTTTAGTTGATCCATATTAGTCATGACCCTAATTGTCTAAATGTAATAGCAAGTGAAAGGGATAGTTTGATTTATCTTCTCTGAGCTAGGATTGATTTATAGATTAGATTCACTTTCCCTTAGATACATTCTGGTGAACTCGACATGAGCTAACCCTTGCTAGTTTATTACACATTTTCATTTATTATCATTTTTTATTTATTTAATTTTTCTATCATTGGATCAAATATATCAACTCAATATAAAATTCTTTGCATATATTTAACATACAATCAATCCAATCAAATATATTTAGCTTTGTGTAGGTCATATTCAACTATAAGTAGTTAGATTGATTTAATCGACTCAGTTCATTTCTTTGCATATAGGTTTTCAAACTCAGTCAACCCATTTGACTCTATTACCAAGTTAAAAATATTCATTTAGATGACATAGTATAAAAAACAACAATTCAACATCATTAAAATCACCAGGTTCATTCTCACCTCTTAGTCATTTCTTTTCTTCATTACAGTCCTATTTTTCATAGTTTTTAGTCTATAAAACTATAACCCTACATTCAACTAAGTTGAATAGATATAATTATTTATGTATTTTCTTCTTTCCTAGGAGACTCAATCAACTCGATAGATTGTGTCTCTTTGGCTTTTACTTTAATAGACAAAATTGACCTAGTTAATTCTATTATGTACTATTCACATACTTAGTCGACCCTATACTCTTCAAGCAAAAGAATTAACTCATATTTCTAGTAATTAAATCATTTTTCATTTTTTTTTCTTTCTTTGTTAGTTACCGCACATATAATAATGAATAAAGGTAAATTATTAGAGGAATGACCATATAGATTAAAATTTTTATTTCTAACATTGTTGCTTATATACAATAATTCATCATCATTAAAATCACGAGGTTCATTATCACCAACTTAGTCATTTATTTTCTTCATTACAGTCCTATTTTCATAGTTTTTAGTCTATAAAACTATAACCCTACAGTCAACTAAGTTGAATGGATATAATTAGTTCTGTATTTACTTCATTCCTAGGAGACTCAATCAACTCGATTGAATGTGTCTCTTTGGCTTTTACTTTAACAGATAGAATTGACCTAGCCAATTACATTAGGTATTGTCTACATACTTAGTCAACCCTACTCTTCAAGTAAAATAATTAACTCATATTACTATTAATTAAATCATTTTTCATTTTTTGCTTGCATGATTAGAATACCACACATATACTAAGGAGGAAAGGTAAAGTATTAGAGGAATGACCACATAGATTAGAATTTATATTTCTAACATTATTTATTTCTCTTTGTCAAATTTATGATGTATTATAAAACTTGTACTGGCTAACATTGTTATAAGATTTCTATTATGTTCCATAACTAGATCAACTAGGTTGACTTAGTTGTTTATGTGTTTATGTGTTTATTTTTATGTTAATTGACATTAAATCATCTAGATTCATAAATGTCAAAACGTGTATTTACCCTTATAACACATTTTACCCACTCAATTATGTCTCTTATAGTTTTCTTTTTTAAATAACATAATCATTTTGTTTGATCCAATCTTTAACAGGCTGGTCTTTTTACCTTTCTATAAGACACAATCATCTTATTTGATGTAGTCCCTAAAGGTAGGTCTCTAGTGCTTCCCCATAAAAAATAGTCAACCCACTTGATTATGTCATTTCATGGATATTCTTTTGGCCTTATTTCTAAACTAAGCTGACCTAGTCAACCTCATACCACTTGGTCGATTCAGTTCTTTATCTTAAAATCTTGCTTAACTGATCCAGTTTAGTATCTGGATAACTTTTCTCTTATATTTCACATTCTCTATTTAGTCTTATATCCTCATTCCAAACATAATGAAATCCATTATTAGAATATTCTTATACAACCTTAATCCATTTAGATAATACATGGGGTATTCTTTCCTTCCTCCCTTCATTACCTCAGAAGATGCTCAATATTGGTGCACCTTCTCTCACCCTTCATCTCTAGACTTAAATATGGTCTAAATTACCCCAACTGATGACTTCAATGGATCAAATCCATTTTACACTTCTCTCTCCAAATTACGTTTTTAGACTATAGGGTAAATTGACACAAACTTAACCAATAACCCTATAGGAAATATTTTAAACACCAATAATCTGCCACCTAAAAATAATCCACCTAAAAACCCATCCCTTAATACCAATATATGGAATAATCCTCCTACCAACCCTAAAAATTCACCTATAAACACTAATAATCCCAATCCACCAATTGACACCACTTAAATTCTTGTATAAATAGTTCAAAAAATGAATATTATGCAAACATCCAATACTTTTCAAATGATGAAAATGCAACATCATTTATTAAACATGGATAATCAACCTCCTATTATTTTGCCTCAAACTAACCAAAATTTTATCCCTCCACCTCTTAGATATGCCACAACAACTATCATTCCCCAACCCCTTATGCATAACAAGATGCTTCAAAATATTCAAAATGAACCTTTAGTTCCCTTAATTATTTCTATTGATATTGGAAATATCTCTCCAACTATTAAATATGATGGGACTAAATACCCTACATTTTTTATTAAAGCATTTAGTAATATCTACAAATAATGGATTTAAACAAATACCTTTGCTACCACCAAACTTATAGTTAAAACATTTATAAGAGATGTATTAGAATGGTATAATTAGCTCCCTCAACATTTCATATGGAAACTAGAGGATTTATTCAATCCTCTAGTAAAATAATTTCAACACAATGATCTTCCTAAAAATTATCTTAGTTGTTTTATCATTTATAAATAATCCCCTTTTGAATCAACTCATGACTTCATTAAACAATGGAAATATTTATCTTATAACTCTGATCATAACATTATTGATGATAAATTATTTAAACCCTTTATAACCACTATAAAACTTACCCTTTAATATAAGGTTTTAACTTTTTCTCTCCAAACATTAAATGATGGAATTAATCAAGCTAAAAGATATGACTTTCTTATGAAACAATTTGAGCCCAACCATAAATCCATCTAAGGATCTTTCCAAAATTCCACTAATGTAATTACTATAAATCATCCTCAAACAAAAATACGAGTAGCAGATAACCCCCAAGCTTCCCATACACCATTAATAGTTCAAAAAATAAAGTAATTATTATCTCCTTCTAAACCTTTCACCTATACTAATAATCCACCTACATGGTATTATTGGAAATTCTAGGTTTCACCCTAACTGAAATTACAAGTGTTCAGGACCAACTCCCAAACCTATTCCAACATGGGAATGACCCTTTGTTGTGGGTTACCTAATTTTGGGCCAAACCTCTATATTTTTTAATGAGGCTAGCTCCTCAAATATAGAAATATAATTATTTTCCTAATCCTTAATCTATTAGGATGGAAAGGAGAGAAGATGCATGAATGAAAACCTATTTTAAGTGTGGTAATATGCCAAATGTTCAATGACCCACTCTCAAATTGGACACTTACATGACTACTAATGAATCCAATGGAGACAAAGATTGATTAGATTCTATGATAGAGTTACAAACATGAGTATTTTGTGTGAAGGTTGAAAGAGACCTGAAACTTGAAAGACAAAAAGAGATAGGTCAAAGTAAGACACTATAAACTTATGACACTTCAAGAGAAAGCTCACTAGCTAACACTTCACATAACCTGCAAGAAACTAGTAGCCTTAAAATAAGGTACATGAAAGACCTACAGATGATGAATATAAAACATACATTCTATGAATCAAACTCTAATAGAGTACACTTAGCATTAACTAGAATCTAAAATTTGTCTTATGTTGATTTAAAAGAGTTTTACAAAGTGATTTTAGCAGAGGTTTGCATACTCAATTGAGGGATACCAATTAAGAGCTCAAAGATAGTATTTATAGGAAGAAAGGAGGTAAGAGAGAGAGAGAGAGAGGAAAATGGTATTAAATGGGATTAATGATCCTAATTCCATTTAGAACAACCACCACCATAATCCCTCTTAAGGCTTCCCTTGCATTAATGTCACTATATTTTTTTAGCACGATGAAGAATGTGAAGATCAAGATATTTACAGGAAGGAATCCCCACCACTACATGAAACCTTCTTGAGCTCCTCTACATTAATGTCCTTTAATATCTTCTTCAACCATGCTTGATGTTATTCAGGACATTCCTTGTGCAGTCACCACTCTACCATTGCTTCCAAATCCTAGACATGGATCTATTATGGATGAAAACCAATCATCCTATTAGTTTTCATATAGTCATGATTGAAAATGAAGATCCATAGGCTAGGGTCTATTGAGATGTAAAACCTACATCTAGAAGCTCTTGAAAAGGTCTACAAGGATTAAATGGTGTTAAATGAATTTGTAGGGTCTGCTCCTAGTAACATAGATCATGTTTGATATTGCATTTATGCATTCTAGCTATTTAAGGTGGCAAACCCCTTTGTTTAATGTGTCTACCTTCATGGAGTCTAGTTTGACTTGGATTGAATGTTCAACCTCTACTTGACATCTCTTGTCTTTGAATTTTGATATTAGTTGTTACTAATCTTGCTTGTATGCTGTCAATCTATGTGGAACCATTGTCTTCAACTTTTACCATATATAATTAAATCTCTATTCAGGTAACTAAGATCTTGACACTTGTCTACTTTATACTTATGTTGACCTTTTGACTTGATGCTTACCATTGGATCTACCTTGTATGAGTAAGCATGCACTACAGATCTGATTAGACCCACTTTCCTTATTAATCACCACATGTTATTAGATTTGATTCAAGAAAATGTCAACCATTGATCTTGCCCTAGGGACTTATTGAGGTCAACATACCCTATTTATGAAAAATAGGGACTCTTGTGCATACTTTGAACCTTAACACTAAAAAACATGACATGTTTTGCACATTATTTGAATTCAAATATCAACCATGCCTAATAAGGTTGGCATATTTATTCATGGTTCTTATTTAACCTTGCCTAATGTTGTAGAATGGATCTTCATGTTTTAGTTATAGGTTTAATGTGATGCTCATGTAATAAAATACACTTGGAGTTTGAATATTAATCCTATTCAGGCTTTTAATAGCCTTTGGTCTATGAGAACTCAAAGTTTAATTCATGTTCTGAAGTACTCCTTCAAAAAACCCTAGCTTAGACCCTTTGTTTAAATCTAATTTGATAAAATAAATTTTGGTGGGAATGTTTTAAACATGCTTTGGACTTAACCCTAAATTTTATGTTAAGTCTTGGTCATGTTTTTCAACATGACCAAACCTTGGTCTAAAATTATAGGTTTGGTATTTTTATATTTTTAGCCCCTTTGGCCCCCCTTTTATTTTAAATAGGGTCTAACTTTTATGTTTTCAGGGACTTTTTATTTTCTTAACTTAGTCTCCCTTTATGTCATATGTCCTCTTTATTATTAACTTGGACTAAGGTTTTAGTCCTAATGCCCAATTCATGTTTATTAACATGAACTAGACCTTAATACTAAAACATTAGCCTAAGTCCCCACATTAACTAGCCATAACTTAAGTATCTTGCCTCTTTTCAAAATCAATGGATTTTGCTTTGTCAAGACCAGATGATCAAATGGAGTGAAGGAGGCCTAATGAATCTAAAGCATTTATCCATCAAGCCAATGGTGTGCATCTAATTAGATCAAAATTGATAGTCAACACTTAATCCAAGTTCAAAGATCTAATGGTATAACACCAAGATCAAAGCTTAAAAGGGATCCCTTTTATTAAACATAAACTTAACCTAAGTTTTACCCTAAGGTCTCTATTATATTTTTTAATACAATAAAACTTTAGGATAAAACTTATGTTAGGTCTTTAATCATGTAGAAGGCCCTTTTATTTGAGGGCTTAGGACTCATATGGTAAATTGATCCCACTTTTATATAGTCCTAAACTCACTTAATCTATTTTTTATCATGAGAACTAATCATATGTAATTATCCAGATCAAGATCAATAATCCATGGTTACTTGCATGAAATAGATATGATGAAGTGGACACAATGTTATAATATCAAAAACCCATAGAAGTATTATAAGGGTGACAAGTGTCACCATCTCAAGAACTTTCTCGATCAATGATTTGTGGGTCCTTCCTAGGGTCAATAGAGTCAAAGCTTAGGAGCCGCATGGCATACCCACATTTGAGATTAATGTTAAAAGGGCCCTATGCATCAAACATAGAATTAACCTAAGTTTTTACCTTAAATTTTATTATATTTTTTAATATAATGAAACCTTAGGTTGAAGCCTTAGATTATCACTATAATGTTCAAAGGGTTTTATGTTATCATGCTTTAAAGACTTAGGCTTATAACTTAGTCTAATTATATCCTCGAGCTAACTCTATCCTCTTCATGATTGTAAAAAATAATGGTGTGCATCCAGTTAGATCATGATCTATGATCCACACACACTCATAGGGGATGATCCAATGGAATATATCAAACCCATGCTTCTATAAGACCAACTACATTTAGAACTTAAATTTGACACTCTCGTACCCATCATTTAACATGTGCGAGGCCATCAAATTTTATCCCCATATGAAAGGTTATTAGAGCTTAATTTTCGTCATCTGTGAAAATTTTGGGAGACATCTACAAGTTCATCATTGACATGTACGTGACCATCAAAATTCAACTCAAATAGCCAATTTCACTCAAAAGGAAAATGCACCTTAGTCTTGATTCTTGATGCCTAAATTAATCATCCATAGTTTAATCGATTTGTTTAAATCCATGTTTAAACACAAGACACTTGTAAATAGGTTTGGATTTATATATACTAAGCTTGAACATCATGCTAAGATATAGTCATGTTTTTAAACATTGACCCAAACCTTAGTCTACATAAGCCTCATGGTCTTTTAAACCTAATAAGTTTAGTTTGACAAAAAAGGCCCATCATGATAAGACTTGGATTAGGAATTGTGACCTAAATTTTATATCATGTTTATTAACAAGTAAAAACCTAGTTTAAAGCCTTGCATTAGGTCCATTTATCATCTAGGGGGGAGGGCCCCTTTATATTATGTTCTGGGACTTAGCTTAAAAATTTAGCCTAAATTTTATATCATGTTTATTAACATGAAATAAACTTTAACCTAAAGTATTTAGTCTATGTTCCCTTTTTCTATCTAATGCTAATTAAAGCTTATGCACCTTTATAGGATCGATAACTCATGGTTAATCAAAGCAATTTGAGTAGATGGAGCATAATCAATGTGGACTATTTAATGGTACCTCTTAAGGCCTATGGGTTCAACACATTGCAAATGTGCATCCCCTATGTGACTAATCGAGTGCAAAGCCTAGGAGGACCACAAAAATGCCAAGTGGTGTGTTTGTAGATCCCAAGATTGACAAAGACCAATAACATGCAAGTCCCAAGATCATGATCAATGACCTGCATTGATTTGTGCACAGAGATCCAATAGCATGAGACAAAGCAAATTTAAAAAGACAATGGATAGTGCTTTGAAATTAGTAATGAAAATGAAACAAAATTTCTTGATGGCTACCACATAGATGTCATGTAAGCATAAAATGATAAAATCAAAGATTTTGTGGGCACAAAAAGACAAAGGTATAAAAGGTAGGGGTTTAAATCAAATCTAAGGCATTAATTCACCTAATCTCAAGTAACCATCACCATTAAAGTTATATAAAAACCCTAGCCTTCAAAAAAATCCCTAATTTAAGCCCAAATCAATCACACTCAAGCCATAGAGAGACGTATTGCCATATATACAAGTGCAAACTAATCCAAAGATAATTTATAAGCCATTAGTGAACAATTTTAAAATCTCATAGTCATGGCATCTAGAAGACAACAATAAAGGGAGGACATAAAATTGTACTTAACCTCAAACATGGATGGAAGGATCTTTAAGGACACAAAATTTGATGTTACATTATTAAACATTGGAGATAATAACTAGTCCCAACTTTTATGGACTATTGAGGAGATGTAGGCCATCACAAAGGAAGAGAATAAGCCACAATCAACTAGAGATACAATGACTTAGTCTCCATCTAAATGACTCATCTCCACTATGTGGTAGAAAAACTAGAGTTATTACACTATATCAATATAATTTTTCCTATTTTCAAGGATAAAAATATTGATCAGGACATGATAGTGCATGAACATAGTTTTAAAAAAGTAGCATATATCTCCCCTCCTACATTGAAAGTTAATACAAGCTACCCAAACCTCACATGGATTTGCCTATAATTAGATAATGGTTAAGCAAAAATGACATGAAAGCCATCCTTACCCCATGGTTGTACTCAGGGACCTATGTAATAATAGACCCCATTGGTAAAATCCCAATTACCTATTTTAGGGAAGGAATTATAATAATCATGACACTACTGAATACATTATCTAGGAGGGCCTCAATAACCTATGTCAACAAAATCTAGGTGGCTTATGTATATTTCATGGTAGAAAAGGGAATCAATCCCCCAATAGGTGAAATGATCAACATTTTCTTAAAACAAAAATTATCTACCATAAATAAGAAAACTAATAATCACTTCTTTATGATGTCCTATCTTTTAGATGCCCTAGTAGACACCACTAAAATCATTGACATGAAGAATTGGTCACCTAAGGGAAGACCAACTATTTCCCATCACTATTCAAAATTGCATATTTTCAAATATAGACACAACATATAATTCATTTATGATTATGTATATCTAGGTGTAGTATAAGACATTATATGGATCCCCATGGGTAGGGTTAGCCCTCTCATAAAGAAGTATGTGGAGATAATTGGGGATATCTAGTTATACCTAGACTACACTATAATTAGAATAAAAGGAACCCCAACTCAACCACTCAAATTACCAATCCATATGCCTACTAAATTGGTATAGAAATAAATATCATACCAATTATTCCATGATATAAATAGAGTATGCAAGAGTAAAAGGAAGGGAATCCTCCACCCTTTTCTTTTTGCCATCAGTAGGATTATATTGTAGACTTGGGATAAGGTAGACACTATCTCTAGACATAAGTAATCCTTTAATTTATAGTTGGATGAGTTGAGGCCATGGGACCCTTATGATAATGTTAAGAATCATTTGAAATCAAAAATAATAAATAAAACCCATGAACACCAACCTAGTGTCCATGATGTAATGTATATCAGGGCCTCTAATTTCATAGAAGTATTATCCAGGTTAAATAATCATAATATTCGGCTTAAGGATAGGTTGGATATATATGAGAAACCACATGATGAAATTTGGCAAATGGGACCCATGAAATACCACTTGTTACTTGGACCCTCTTTAGGCCCCCTCTAGAACATCCACAAGCAGAAGCAGAACAACCTCAAGTGCAAGTTGCACAAAGGTTTGAGGAGAGATTGGAAGAGAGACTTGGTGAAGGGGAATCATCTTTATCAAAACCTAGTAGACCAAAGACCCCAATTAATTATATTGATATGATTGCACTAGGTCCTGAGGAGGTAGTGGAGGATACACTCAAAGTAATTATTGATACCTATGGATTAGATGAAGAAGAGGAAAAAGTAGAAGAGCCTCAAGCCCAAGACAAATAATTAAAAAAAGGAAAAGGGGAAGGAGATTATTTTGGACTTAGTTCTAGTTTCACCCCTATAAAAGAGGAAAGCCTAGTTAGCATTAGTCCCAATTGGAAAGAAAAAACCAAAGTTAACCTTCACTCATCCTTTGAGTGAAGTTAACTTATTCAGTGATGAAAATATTATTTATGGGCTAATCATACCTGAAGATATGGAAAAATGTAAAATATTCCAACCTTGCATCATTCATGGGACATGACCAAGGTAGTCAACATTACCGTCCATGATGAGCTAAAGCCATGGATAGTTGATCTAGAGAAGGAAGAATAAGAAATAAATATGATAGTCCTTAGAGAGTCAAGTGATATTTAGGTGGACATTCTTGGGCCCTCAAATAACACACAAATGGAGATTATAGATCCTCTAAAAGTGATAGAATCATCAATCAATGTGCAATTAAACCCAAAGACTACATGACTTGAAAGAGTGGTAACAAAGAAAGTCATGGTTGGGGGTGAAGAGATCACTTTTTAGAGATTTGAACCATTTATTGGCTTGACTATAGTGAGAGGTCAAGGACTTGGTGAAGACCTGATCCATGAAGAGGATATGTTGGATTAGTTGATGCTCATTCAGCTCAACTAAAATTGAGCATCAAAGGCATGCATCAAAAAATAGAGAATATATAGAAATAAAAGGAAAATTTTGAGATGCAAGCTATTCTGTCAGTTTCTAAGGAAATGATTAATATGTTTGAGGCATATTTTTATGATATGATTGAATCCTTGAAGACAATAAAGGAAAGGCAGAGTCCATTATCCCAACAAGATGCAGTAAGCAAGGGTTTAATATCCCAATGGAAAAATTCAAAGGATAAAATGAAACAACTAATCAACATATTGGTTGAGGATCAAATTTTTGGTTTCAAAACCATTAGTCTAGAACATTTAAACACAATCATGGGATTAATTATTGAAAAAATATAATGTTTGGGTACATGGTCAAGGAACTTGGAGAGGATCCTAAGAGATGATGAAGAGCTGATGGGTAGAATTGAACAACTCCTTGGAGCCATGATTACTAAACCCACAAAACTTAGCTCCCTAGGCATCATTGTAGATGATGAATAAAAACACAGAGTCACCTTGGTCCTGAAAAAAGTAAGAAGCAAGATCCAAGGCAAGTTTGGGACCAGCAATAGTAGGATCATGAATATGATCTTAACTATGGAAGAGAAGATTATCGAGTCAAGGAGCATCAAAGAAGCCATTATAAGAAATGATAGGTGTTTTGAAGACTTGGATGACCAAGAAGATGAGTGACTCATAGAGCCTACTATAAATTTAAATGTAATCAATGAATAAAACTAAAAGGCCATGAGGATTATTCATCAAAAACATAGGATTTCTTCAATTCAAGGCCCACTAGATAGCTAGTAATATTCTATTTTGTTGAAAACTTTCTAATATTTGAGAATGAAATATTATTTTTGTAAATGCATGTGAAAATTTGTTAGCATATTTTCTTATAGGTTAGTCTACTTGGGAAAAGGGGAATGCATTCTATAAATTTTTTTAAAATGGATAGTTGTCCTTACTTTTTCATGTTTATAACTATTGGCCATTTTTTGGCTTACATACAGAGATTTCAAGGACTGGAAAATGTTCTTGATTGAGAGAAGGACCCAATGATAAAAGAGGAAGATAATTTTGTTTGAAAACCTTTTGAAACACTTTAACTCCACTTAAATTGAAATTTTTAATCTTATAAGGATAGGTCCAAAAGTTTTAGAGCCCTCATGAAGTGTCAAAAGTGCTTGGAATAGATATAGAAGTACATAGATTTTATCCAATTCTTCATTGAGTCCATCTTGACATTTGAGTCCAGTGGTAGAAAGTCCAAGTAGGTAGTTTGTAGATGATATATATTTCAAATGTGGTAGTTACATGAGAAAATGATCATATGGGTTCGCTCATTTTAGTCCCAAGTTTCTACATGGTAAGTTTCAGATCATCCACTGAAGCATGGTAGAAGTTGTTGACCAATTTTGACCCTAAAAGTCAAATTGGGACCCCTATAGGTAAAAAATTGAATTTTAGGTGTTTATAAGTCTAATTTATTTTTTCATAAGGTGTGTTATAGGTCATTTATTATGATTTAAATTTATATTAGCCTTGGTCATTAGTCTTTCTAGTTTTTATATCATTTTGAGTCATTTTGAGGTCAAAAAAAAGGCATTTAATGACTTGTATAGCCTCCTTCAGAAATGTAAAGGTGTAAAAATGTTATTTCATGTTCCATGTGTCCCATTATGCCTTATTCAATTATTCTCAATTGAAAGTGATGGGTGTTTCAGAAGGAAGCATAGTTTTCTTGGGAAAAGAGAAGAGTTTGGCACTTGTACAATCCATGGGGAAGTGTGCCACATGGAATAAGGCCATGTAATGACTATTAATATTACTTAGATCTATATAAATTATTTAAATTCTTTTTAAGTGATAAAAAAGGCCCAAAACTATTCTGTTCCTTTTTCACCCTTCTAGGCACACAAAACTAGTCTTTAGATTTATACTTATGGTCAGCGAGAGAATTTCTAAGTCAAAATAATTTGGGAGGTAAAATTAAACTAATATATATTACTTTAAATAATAATATTTATAATCATGGTAGCATGTGATTTATGATCCATCCTCATGAAGTTGACTATGTTTTTCTACTTATTATTTCATGTACCCTATAGGTTTTGCTCCATTTTTGGCAAGTCCATACAAACCAATAGGTGAAGTTTAATATAAAAGATTTTATCTCTCTTATTATATTATATACATGTTTATTTTCATGTTTCATAGTGTTTTTATGAGGAATTTATCTCATGTTGTAGGAAGGTGCCACCATGTAGTCTCAATCAAATTTCCTTGTTTACAAAATGTTTGGTTCTCAGAAGAGGTCTCATAGGAATTTTATGTGATGTTCCCCATTTATAAATTACATATTTACCATCATATATTCATTTTTAATCTCATAACATCATGTTTGGATCCAAATTTCAATCCTTGTTATGCTCACAGTCACCATGAACATGCTTACTTACAATTGTTCTCATGAATAAAATCATGTGGAGAAAGAGTTTTTGAAGATGAATAATGTCATTTATAGTGATAATAATATATTTTAAACCATTTAAATATCTCAAATATAATTTTAATCTAATAAATCATGCATTTTTCTAATTTGTTCACCCTTATTGCCTCCACAGTGAAATGCACACCTACAAGTGACCTAGTCAAGAGTTAGGATGTCATATAATATTTTTGAAGCAATTTTTAAAACCCATTTTGGAATCATATTAATTTTAAAATACCATATAAAACTCATTTGAGGTGTTAATATGGAAAATTATAGTGGAGAAACCTTCAAAACACAAAATGATAGTATACAGGGACCTTTTCCCTAAAATGAGAAAACATAGGTCTGAGGTGTTTTGTTGGTATCTTGAAATAGGGATGTAAATGGATTTTAATCATATAAATATGTGAATTTTATATCCTCTTTCAGTTAAAATATATTTTAAAATTTTTAAGGATAGATGATTAGTGGAATATGGTGTTTGGGGGCCTTAGAGTTGCTCATTTAAACACTAATTTTCTCCAGTATCATCTACAGGTTTGAACCCTTAAGTGACCATTGGTATATTAGGGATAAAATATGGAATAATATTATTTTTTGATGGCCTTATGGAGTGAAAAATATACCAAATTTACATTAATATAATCAATATTATGTTGACATGTAGTGTTTCAAGCCTCATTTGCACCTATAGGTTTTCCATCAAGAAAATACTCACCTATAGCAGGGAAGGTAGATAATAGGTTAGGACTAGTGTATAGGTGATGGTATATATGAGTTTTTCATGGAAAAAAGTATTATATGGTGAAAATTAACCAAATTATTTTTAATTTTTATCTATAAATATCAATATACAGGATAAAACCCCATCTAACATCTACAAGCTGGCTATAGGGTCACTATGGAGAGTAGACTATATACCTTGGTGATGGACCTCACTTCAAGCATGGACATGAAAAGTATAGATATGGCATGGTTTTTAAGGATTAAAGGAGGGAATAAATCATGCATTAAATTCTTATTTTATATAATCTACACCTACAAGTCTTGAAAGCTATAGTATAGTCAGTTGTAAGTGACTATAACTAATAGTGACCTAGTTGATAACTATTCTAAGTCTTTATCATGGAAATGCATGGTATAGGTGAATAAAATATATATTTAATGGTATTAAGAGTTTAAATAGGAACCTACATCAATTCAATTATCTCCAAAAGTGTGACATATACCAATAGGTAGGGAAAGCATAGTGAACAAGGTTGGCTTGCTAATCAAATCTAACTGAGTGAGGATACTTTCAAACTGTAAGCATGGGTAATTAGAGTTATGAACATTATGAATTATCTCACCAAGTTTTAATTTACATATCTTATGGTCTTCATATCAATATCATAGAAATAAACCCTCTCTAAAGAGTAATACACAATCATTTTTTGGTTGTCATACACACAATCTACCTTTTAAAGAGTCTGTCTTGGATCTTGAGGAGGTTAAGGGGTCTACAGACCTAATAAAAAATCCAAAAAATTCATATTACATCATCATAATCATCTATATAATCCTCTTTAATAATTATTTTTTCTAGACAAATAGGGTAAGTAACCTCTATTTTGTCTCAAATAAAGGGAACTTCCCCTCATGCATAAATTGGTAGGTTTCAAAAAATAAGATGAAATGATGGATCAAGAGTTGTGTGAAACTTTAAAGAGGGTGTGGGGAGATATATTACACCTATAAAAATTATTTAAACCAATAATATAGGAATGAATCCCAATAAGGAGGTCATTTTTTGGCTCAAGACAACTTTAAGCCTGTGGGGAATGGAGAAGACAAGTTCAATAGGCTAGGTTGAAATGCTCACATATTTCATGAGGCTATGCATGGAGGCAAAATAAGTTTATATGAGTTATCATAGGTTATAAAAAAATTCTTATGGAATTTTTTTATAAGTTGAATGTCCCATCTTTATGAATGAAGCTTAAGAGGGTAAAATAGGCCTAAACCCTTACTAAACCCTTAGAGTGACTAGTTTAAGGAAATAAAGTTAGATAGATAATATAATGGAATATTTTTTCTATAATTATTATTGGAGGTTTTATAAAAATCTCTCAGTATACTTTCCATTAGGATTAGTTAGACGAAACTATATGGATGGAGTGCAAAATAAGCTTTTCTTGATAGCTTTATGTATTATGTAGATTGTAAGAGGTTCAAGAGATGTCAATCACATGGGAGGGAATATAAGGACTTAATATAACTACCTATATCAGATTAATTCCTTGGAATAACTCCTAAGTTCCTAAACTAGCTGATTCATCTCAGCCAGTCAAAATTGGCATAGTGACCAAGCTAGTGAGAAGGGTGGAAAAATTCAAGTGAGCTAATTTTAAGGTGTGATTGATGCCTCTAATTCCATGGGTGTTCTTTAAAGGTTAAATAAAATACATACCATGTATTTTCATGGAAAAATTATGCCTTTTTTGAGGACAAGTGTGCAGGGTACATGAAAGAAGAGTTTTTTGGATTGTAGATGATGATGGCTCATTTCTAGATGATTTCAAATGACCAAGCATGAAACCATGCATGGATATGAATGTATAAAATACTTACCATTAACTCCAATAATTATAATTATCCCTAATATGTTTTTGGATGTTTAAATAGGTTCAAATCATGAAGGAAGTTTTTGAGCCAGAATGAGAACTTTCATGTCACTTTGCAAGAGTTTCATGACTTGGAGAGCCACTTGTTCCTTATGAACTTACATGTTTCATACCATATAATATTTTAATTTAAAATTAAATAAATCTCTCATCTTAAAAAGTTTCCTTTTGACCCTTGGACTTCTCTTTTCTCCTCTCTTAGGTTTTATAAGAACTAGCCATGTTGGTCATTGTAACTTATGCTCCACTTGAGTATGGTGAATCCCTACTCATTTTCATACCTTTTGATCAATAATACTACTTATTTTTACCTCTTCATGACTATTCATAGTTTGGTCTACTTGGATGATTGATTTATTTTAGTGATAACTATGGTTTCCTTAACATGTTGTCTCATTATTTCATCCTATTTGTAGTTGGAAAACTTCTTCTTATAGGGCATATGAAGTTTTATAGGAAGTGTCAAGGTTGAGTGAGTTATTATATTCATTATTTCCATTCAACGCCTCTTGTCTAGTCTTTCTAGCCTAAAAATTCATCCATAACCTCATAATGTAATATTGATGTGAGAAGATGCAGATTGAAGAAGTGTATATTTGGTTAGTCTCTTGGTTTCAAGTGTAACATGCATCTAGTTGGTATTCATCAATAAATTTGGTGTATCACCTCCTTGATGATAGTTTTATCTCTCTCTTTAACCCCCCCACCCCAAATTTTAGGTGTAGTAGTGATCCAAAGTGGTACATCAAGGGATTTATCCCTACCTAGAGATTCACCTCATCCTTAAGCTACCCACAAGCTTAGAGGTGCTTCAATTGTGCCAATCGGATGAGGAGAGATGAGACATCTCCTCAAAGGGTGTAAATCCAAGTGATAATAGTTTTTGGCATGCCCAATGGGACTCTTGGTCTAAGAAATTGAAATATTTTTGGTTTTGTCTTTTAATAATCACCCTTTGGAGGTATTTATCCAAGCATCAATGGTGAATCCAAAGTTACATCAGTTGGTCAAGTATCCCATGTATTCCTTTTGAATATTTTTGATGATCATTCCTTATGTTCTTGCTTCTTAATGAAGTTTCATGGTTGACATTGGTGTTGAGTTTTGTTTTACACAAGTTGGTGAGGTATATTCAGCCTATGGCATTCCATATCAACCCTATCATGATCCTTACTAGCTTCAACATGAAACATACCATCTCAAACATAAAGTGTATCAATGCATTCATGAAGTGTATCAATTCTATATCCATCTTTCTAAATGTCTTGCTCCTCTTAATCAACCTATCCACTTCTCTAATTAGTCCATTTCCATTTTCAATGCAATTTTTTGGGCTATGATAAGTACATGTTAGATCTTGATACTCTAAGGGGATGTGTTTATAAGGGTCATATTCATATTATTGATAAGGTGAGAGGTGAATTAGAACTGGTCAAAAGAGATTGGGAAACTATTAATAGAGCCAATTGGCAAAGGCTTATAAGTGAGATGCTAGATGTGAGTGGCTTGGTTTCTTCCTTAGAGGATAAGCTAAGAATTCATGAAAGGTAGCCTAAAAAAACCTATCATTATTCATATCCACTTCCCCAAGATTTATATCAATCCTATTTGACCCCTATACATGAGCCCAATCAAGCTTACTAAAGTCATCTTTTCCCCCATCAGTTGGAAGGGAGAGTTGAAAAGATAAGCCTTATTTTTTAAGCTAATATTGATAGGAAAATTGAGTTGGCCAATAAGAAAATGAATCAGTCCATTTTATTAACAAAGGAAGTTGAATTCAATCCCTCATTTCCCTCTCCCATTACATCCCTACCTCAAGAAAATACCTCTAGATATGAGATTCCAAGTTGGAGACAAGGTGGATAATCCAAACCTTAAGAGATTCCAAGTTCCTTGAATACTTCACCCTCTCCTCAAATTTCATCACCACCTCAAGAAAATAATTATAATCCTAACATCCTAAGTTTAATTAAGATATTGGAATCATTGGGAAAGAAAGAGGATAGAAGCATTGATAAGGAGAGTGAAGTTGATCATTTGCAAGCCCCTCCCACCCTTCTTCAAGAGACCTCTTGTGTTCCATGTCAGCCCTCTTGTACTCCTCATCCTCATGAAGATTCCTATGAACTTCAAGAGAAACTTTTCCAAGTGAATCTAGCCAATAAAATCGAAGAGTTAGATTCAAGGATGAAATTGCTAATTCAAGGTGTGATGGAAGGTTTAGACCCAAAAAAAGATCCTATGCCTAAACACACCCCATCTAACCTCCATCAAGAAAGTTTTAAAGATAAATTAGATGTGAATGAAGTGAATTTAAATTGGAATTAAATTAACCAAATTATCTTAACCCAAGGTCTACCTCCCCTTCCTCAAGAACTCCCAAAAGAATCCCCTATTATGCATTCTTAATCTGATTTTGAGCCCTATGTTCCACCTCCACCAACTAGTTCCTCTTGTCCTCATCCCATCACCCTTTGCCTTGATGTAACTATGGTATGGTAACCTAAATAATATCTTTTTATTGAGGAAAATTTATAACTCTTGCTTGAGGAAAATGCAACTCCTTGGCAGCCTCATTGGGCTAGGTCACCAGATTCTAAGATGCCTAGTCTTGGTATCACCAAAAAAGAGAAGGAAATGAAATATATTACATCCTTTGAGAAGAAATATCAGATTATGATATATGAGACATAGTTTTATATCCTTCAAGAGGGCCTAAGTGATAAATAAGAGGTGAGTCCTTATGTTGAGTCTTCTTGTTTGGTTGATGATGAAGAATGTTTCCCTTGTCAAAGAAGAAATCTTAGATGAAGTCCTTTTTTATTCTAAATAAGAGGATGAAGGATATTCTATTATTTTTCCCCTTCATAATGCTAATCTAAGAGAAGATGAGGGCTTGTGGTAGTATTTTAAAAAAAAATCAATGAGTTTGATTCTCTCAAGGGGTCTACAACTTATTTGGAGTTGATTACAAGTGATGGTGAGCAAGATGACATTTTTCAAAATGTCTTGAATGAGCAATAGAAAAGTTCACCTCAGACTTTAGAGGTTAAGACAAGTTTCTAATACCCTCAATCTTCAAATGAATAAGAAACTACTCCTTTTGAGATCATGCATAAAAAGAAGATGCAAGTTGATCATGAGATGAAGAGTGGGCAGCAATACAGGTATGTGTGCAAGATGAAGAGGAATACTTTTACATTGGTGACCTATTTGAAGATGGTCTACTTGAGATCATAGCAAGTCAAGTTCTAAGAAGTAGGTATAATCTATCAAGTTTTCAATCCAAAGAGCAACATGATTGGCACCATCATTCATCTCACCAAGAAGGAGATTCAAGAAACTTTCCTTTTGATCCTAGAAAGGAGGTATGCTTAGTTTCTAGTTTTATATAGTTGTTTGATTCATGTTTTTCCTAAGTGCTTTGAGCACATGTGTGTGTCTTGTTCATGTGTTTGATTTACTTTGTGTGTGTCTTTTATTTTGTTTGGTTAAATTAGTTAATTGGTCTTGTATTGATCAAAGCTTGTGGTCAATGGTCAAAGGTATCCTTATTTTGTTTGACTTAAAATGACTCCATAATCCTAATTTACTATTAAGGCTACTGGTCTAGTTATTATAGTAGGCATACTACCCCTATGAGTCACCAATTTGTTGACCAATTTTGACCTTGTAAGTCAAATTGAGACCCCTATAGGTAAAAATAATAATTTTATGTGTCTAAGGGTCTAATATATTTTTTCATAAGGTGTATTATAGGTCATTTAGTATTATTTCATGTTATATTAACCTTGGTCATTAGTCTTTCTAGTTCTTATATCATTTTGATTCATTTTGAGGTTTAAAAAAGGGCATTTAATGACTTGTATGAACTCCTTGGTAAATGTGAAGGTTTCAAAAGGTTATGTAACATTTCATGTGTCCCATTATACCTTATTAAACTATTCATAACTGAAAGTGTTAAGTGCTTTAGAAGAAAGATTAGTTTTCTTATGAAAAGAGAAGAGTTTAGCACTTGTGTAGCCCATGGGGAAATGTTCCACATGGGATAAGGTCATGGAATAAATATTAAGATTACTTAGATACATATTAGTTATTTAAATTATTTTTATGTGCTAAAAATTTCCCAAAACCATTCTTTTCCTTTTTCACCCTTCTAGGCACATAGAACCAGTCTTTAGGTTTATACTTGGTATGATCAGTAAGAGAACTTATAGGTAAAACACATTTGGGAGGTGAAATTAAAATTAGAGAGATTAATTTACATAAAAATAATTTTAATAATTTTGTATTTTTATTTATGAACCATCCTCATGAAGTTGATTGTGTTTTTTTTATTGTTGTTCCATGCACCCTATAGGTTTTGCTCCATTTTTGGCAAGTCCATACAAACCAATTAATGGAGTTGACGCCAAATGATGTTGTATATATTATAATTTATATCAATGTTTATTTCAATGTTTCATGGTGATTTTATGAGTAATTTATCTCATCTTACAAGAAGGTAACACCATGTGCAGTCTCAATCAATTTTCCTTGTTTGCAAAATGTTTGGTTTTCAAAAGAGGTCTCATAGGAATGTGATGTGATGTTTACCATGTTTAAATTACATATTGATCATCATTTATTCATTTTTAATCTCATAACATCATGCTTGGATCCAAATTTTAGTCTTTAGTGTGCTCATAGTCACCATGAACATGCTTACCTATAGGTATTCTCATGAAGAAAATCACATGGAGGAAGAGTTTTTGAAGATGAATAATGTTATTGATAGTGATAATAATAAATTTGGAACCATTTAAATATATAAAATCCCATTTTAGTCTCATAAATCATTCATTCTACCAATTTACTCACCCTTATTGCCTACATAGTGAAATGCACACATACAGGTGGCCTAGTAGAGAGTTAGGATGCCATATAAGAGTTTTTAGGGGAAGTGGTCAAACCCATTTTGTAATATTAGTAGGTTTAAAATACCATATAAAACTCATTTGAGGTTTCAATTTGGAAAATGATAGTGGATAAACCTTCAAAACATAAAATGGTAGTATACAGGGACCTTTTCCCTAAAATGAGAAAATAGAAGTCTAAGGTGTTTTGTTGGTATCTTGAAATATGGATACAAAGGGATTTGAAGAATATAGATAGGTGATTTTTGTATCCTCTATCAGGTAAAATATCTTTGTAAATTTTTAATGATATATTATTAGCGGAGGATGGTATTTTGGAGCCTTAGAGTTGCTCATTTAAACACTGATTTTCTCCAATATCATCTACAGGTTTGAACTCTTAAGAGACCATTAGTATACTAGGGAGAAAATAAAGAATACTCTTATTTTTGTATGGCCTCATGGATTTAAATTTATACCAAATGGACATGAATATAATCAATATGATGTGGACATGTAGTGTTTCAAGCCTCATTTGTACCTACAAGTTTTCCATCAAGAAAAAACTCACCTACAATAGGGAAGGTGGATAATAGGTTGGGAATGGTGTATAAGTGATGGTATATAGGAGTTTTTTCATGGAAAAAAGTGTTATATGGTGAAAAGTAACCAAATTATGTTTAAGGGTTATCTACATAGATCAATATGTAGAATATAACCCCATCTAATACCTACAGGCTATTTGTAGGGTCACTATGGAGAGTAGACTATATACCTTTATGATGGAACTCACTTCAAGCATGGACATTAAAACTATAGATATGGAATAGTTTATAAGGATTAAATTAGAGAATAAATCATGAATTAAAGGCCTAGGTTATATAATCTGCACCTATAAGTCTTGATAGCTACAGTACAGTCAGTTGTAAGTGACTGTAACTAACAATTACCTAGTTGATAACTATTATAAGTCTTTGTCATGGAAATGAATATTATAAGTGGCTCAGATAACTATGTAATGGTATTAAGATTTTAATTATGACCCTACATAAATTCCAGTAGCCCCAAAAGTGTGACTTACACCTATAGGCAAGGGAAGCATAGCAAATAGGGTTGCTTACCATTCAGGTCTGACTGAGTTATGATACTTTCAAAGTGAAAGCATGGGTAATGAGAGTTGTGAACATTGTGAATTATCTCAACATGTTATAATTGAAATATATTAAGGTCCTTATATTAATATTAGATTAATAAATACTCTCCAAAGGTCAATACATAGTCATTTTTTGACTATCATACACATAGTCTACCTTTTAAAGAGTCTATCTTGGATCTCGAGGAGGTTAGGGGGTCTAGATACCTAATTAAAGAGCCAAAACTTTCATTAAAAATAATAATCACCTAGATAATACTCTCAAATACCTATTTGGTTTGGACAAATAGGGGAAGTGACCTTCATTTTGTCTTAGATAGAGGGCATTTTTCATGCATAAATTAGTAAGTTTTAAAGAAAAGGATTAAATGATGGACCAAGAGTTGTGTAAACCTTTCAAGAGGGTGTGGGGAGATATATTACACCTATAAAAATCATTTAAACCAATCAAAAATGAAGGAATCCCAATAAGGAGGTAATTTTTTGGCTCAAGACAACTTCAATCCTATAGGGAATGGAGAAGATAAGCTTGATAGGCTAGGTTAAAATGATCACATATTTCATGAGGATACACATGGAGGCCAAATAATTTTATAAGAGTTATAATAGGTTATAAAAAACCTTCTTGTGTATTTTTTTTCAATTAGAATGTTCCATCTTTATGAATGAAGCTTAAGAGGGTAAAATAGGCTTAAACCCTTGTTAAACCCTTATAGTGACCATTTTAAGGAAATGAAGTTAGAAAATTACTTTAATGGAATATTTTACGTAGAATTATGATTGGAAATTCTATAATACTCTCTCATGATACTCCCCATTAGGATTAGTTTTATGGAACTATATGGATAGAGTGCAAAATAGGATTTTATTGATAGTTTTATGAGTTGTGTAGGTTTTAGGAGGTTTAAAGAGATTAAAATCACATGGGAGGGAATATTAGTAATTAATATAAATCCCCATGTAAATTTAATTCCTTGTAATAAATCCTAAGTGCCTAAACTAGCTGATTCATCTTAGCCAGTCAAAACTAGCATAGTGACCAAGCTAGTGAAAAAGGTAGAAAACTTCATGTGATCTGATTTTAAGGTGTGTCTGATGCCTCTAAGTCCATTTATGTTATTTAAAAGTTTCATCCACTATATCCCATGTATTTTCATGGAAAAATAATGCCTTTTTAGAGGCCAAGTGTGTAGGGTGCATTAAAGAAATTTTTTTTTGACTATAGATGATGATGACTCATTTCCAGATGATTCAAAATGACCAAGCCTAAAACCAATGCATGAATAAAAATGTATAAAATCCTTCCCATTCATTCCAATCATCATACCTATCCCTAATAAATATTGGTATGTTTAAATAGGTCCAAATCATGAAGGTAATTTTTTTAGCTAGAATGAGAACTTTCATGTCACTTTGCAAGAGTTTCATGACTTGGAGAGCCAATTTTTCCTTATAAATTTGCATGTATTATCCCACATCCTATTATCATTCAAAATTAATTAATTCTCTTATATTTACAAGTTTCCTTGTGACACTTGGAATTCTCTTTTCTGCTCTCTCTCTCAAGTTCCATAAGAACTAGCCATTTTGGCCATTATAACTTATGTTCCACCTGAGTATGGAAAATCCATACTCATTTAAATACCTTTTGATTAATAATAATACTAATTTTTACCTCTTAATTAATATTCATAGTGTTTTATACTTATATGATTGATCTTGCTTAGTGATAACTATGGTTTCCTTAACATGTTGTCTCATTATTTTATCTTATTTGTAGTTGGAAAGCTTCTTCTTGTAGGGAATATGAAGTGTTTAAGAAAGTGTCAAGGTTGAGTGAGTTAAAATAATCATTAGTTATATTCAAGGCCTATTTTTTATTCCTCCTATTCTAAACATTCATTCATATCCTCATAATGTAATATTGATGTGAGAAGATGTAGATTGGAAAAGTGTATATTTGGTTAGTCTCTTGGTTTAAAGTGTAACATGTAGTTGGTTGGCAGTCATAAATCAATTTGTTGTATCACCTCCCTTAGGATAGTTTTATTTAAATTTTCTCTCTCCCTTTTTTTCCCCCAAATTTTATGTGTAGTATTGATCCAAAGTGGTACATCAAGGGAGCTAGCCCTACCTAGAGATTCACCACATCCTTAGGTTACCCACAAGCCTAGAGGCATTTCAATTATGCCAATTAGATGAGGAGAGATAATACATCTAATCAAAGGGTACAAATTCAAGTGACAATAGAAGTTCTGCACATGCAAAATTGGCTCCTTGATTAGTTTTCACTAAGTTTTCTATACTTAGTCATTTGAGCTTGATCATTTCCAGGACATCATGTGAACCAGATATGGACCAGTCAACTTGAACATTTTATATATTCACTCAATAGGTTTTTGAGACCAATGGATCAATTGTATTTATTCCTTTTAACATAAAAAACACCTCTATTAAATTTTTCCCTTCCATGATTCTTTTGTTTCAACATATAAATTGTCAAAGTTGATCAAATAATGAATGATAGTTGCATGAGATTCAAAATAAAGACACTATGGAAATATGTATGATCTTAATTTTATGATCTTAGTATAATTTCAAATACATCTAAATTTAAATCAATTAAAATTAGAATGAACATCAATTTTTATCAAGGTAAGTAACTATTTGGGTTTAAAAGATCCTTAAAAGGTTTGAAGTTGGTTGAGATCTAATGGTTTGCAAGAGCCCTCATACTAACACATATTATCTAATGATTTTAATTAGAGTTAACTAAGTCAAAAAGTCCCTAGGTTAAATCCTTTAAAGATATACAAGTTGGATATAATCTATTGGTGTGGGATAATCAATCCAAGATCCAATGAAGCAAAATAAATAACAAAAGGATGGGTCCAAGATAAATCAAGGGCTCATGATCAATCATACCAATGATCTAATGGAGCATAAGAAATGATAGGAAAGTGGGAATATATATATCTATGGTGTATGTGAACTTTTACATCTTGATTAGATGGCTCGTGTGAGTCAAACTAGTCAGTGAATCTAAAGAGCTAATGATTCAAAGACAAGTGGCACAAGCATAATTAGTTGGAAAAAAATAAATAGCTCATGGGAATTTGTGTATAGGTAGATCAATGGAGAAAACAATAGTTATAAAATTCAAGGGTTTGAGTCAGCATTTGATAACCAATGAGCAAGATTGAGCCCAAGGG